>JAOTQE010082967.1:0-15507 GCA_025631205.1 Nesometra sesokonis
GCTTTGATATCGCAAAAGGATAATGGAATCACTGAATGTCCCTTTAAGAACAATAACTAAACATTTTAAACATTCTACCTAGATGTATCTTGTACCTGCCATTATTACCATGACAAACAATATTTTTGTACTGGAAAAAGAGTTTTTTTTTTAAATAAAAACCAGCAACTAATATGACCAATATATATGTATTCAGTGGCCATTTTGAAAATATGCTAATTATTATGCAAATGAAGCCGTCTTCAAATCAAATTGTAATCTCTCTTAAATGAAAGCCCACTTTGCAATTTTAAATCATAGAAATAGGCCATCTACAAGCCACAATATGTAAAATAATTGAATTTTGGCGGCCATTTTGGATTTATGCAAATTAGACGTTTTTCCCCTATTAGGATATTTTGGGACTTTTAGTATGGTGTTTTGGGGACCTCAAAGAAATGCATTGTGGTGGAAAAAATTCTGTTGCAATTTGTTCCAAGTGAAAAGTTAAAATGACTGGACTAATGCAAGCCTAGGCCTTGATAACTTAAATGTAACTGTATTTTACACTTCAAATAATATTAATAGTCTGATGCTTGAACGCATGTACAAAATAAATAAGGATTAAATTTCTTACTGTGCGCAGCTTTCTGCATCATTTTGTCAGATCGACTTGTTAATATAATCTTGAATAGAATCCCATATCTAAAAGAAGTTAAATCAAGGGTCTTAAAAAAGAAATGAAACCCATTGGATTCTTTTCAACGTTTTAGGTCATCAAGAATTTTATTTTTATTTTACTTTTCTCCAGATTTCATAAGTTAACGTGGGGCAGCCATGGAATAGGTACTGACAACCCTGATGCAAGTGGTTTGATAATTGGAGGTACAGACAATGGACGTATATACTTATATGATGCACAGAAGGTCCTAAGCCAAGATGAAGGCTCCATGATTGAAATGATTGAAAGGGTTAGTTTTTTTTGTTGTAATCAATCTAATTAAGCATAATGAGAATAATGAGCTTGTGGTAGTCTAGTGGTTAGGACACTCGGACTTAAGACATTTTACTGTAAAAGTGGTAATTTTTGCTGTATATAATTTTTTGCAGTATATTAATTTTTTGTATACAAAGCAATTACCATGATAATAAAAACTTCATGAAGTTTTATGTTTGTGAAATTTTGTGCAGAAAAATTTGTGGAAATAACAATGTGCAAATATTTTTAGGGGTCGCAAACCACAAAAGTTTATATTGATAAGTTTAAATTTTTAACAAACCAATCAGTTTAACTGACCTCACTGACAGTTTCGGCGTCATCCTTCAGAGTCTCTGAAGAAGGACACCGATGAATCAAGATGTCCGAAACTGATTGGTTTGTTAAAAATTTAAACTCATCATTATCGTATCTCCACACCAGATGAACATTTTTAGTTATCACAAAAGTTTATGCACATGAAAATTACCACATTTACAGTTATTGGAAATGGCTGTCATATTTTGGATACAATTAGCATTTGAAAAATTTTTTTTTTTTACTTTCGGCTTCTCCCTATGTTAATTTCCTTAAAAAACTGAACTAGGTATAAAAAGTTTTACCAGTCTTTGTCAATTAAGTTTAAAAACTTTTAAGTTTTTCTCCACCCTTTTCCTGTATGCTTCTTATTTGTAAATGCAACTGCAATTATGCGACCTTAATTCAAGCTATGCTTTTTCTGTCAACCATACCAATTTTTAAAAAGATTTGTAATTTTTATGGCGAAATTTTGAACTATGAACATAAATTATTAACTATTTATTTTGTAGCATACTGGTACAGTTCGAGCCCTCGATGTGAATCCATTTCAAACCAACCTTTTAGCCTCTGGAGCTAGTGATTCAGAAATATTTGTTTGGGATTTAAACAATACAGAAAATCCAATGACACCAGGTGCAAAGTCACAGGTAGGTATGAATTCAAATATTAATCTGGTTTGAAGATATTCAAATTCAATTTTGACAGGTCAGAAAATTTGAACAGATCTTCATTTCATGAGCACTTTTTGTTTCTAAGCAAAAGTTCCACTGATAGGTGACAGTGCCTAGCAAAATGGTCGTATTATGTGGAAGAGCCAAGCCAAATAAGACATAAGTCGGAAAATTGAAAATTTGTTTTTTTAATGATTATAAAACTACACATTATTATCTTTAACATGCAAAAAACATCGGTATCATATGTTTCCTTGCGAAGTTATAAACAATCAAAGTTTAAACATTTAAAATGTAAGTTTTGAGAAAACTGCATTTTAAGATTGTTTATCAGTATAAACAAGGTTATATTAAATTGCTTTTTTCAACATTTTTGATCATATAACTGAAAATTATAAAAGTATGAAAGTTAAATATATGAACTGTATATTTTTAGATAAAATAAAATGTAAAAAAAATTATTTAAATTTCTGCTTATTGTGGAAAACTAGCATTTGCGTCTTATGTCTCATTTGGTTTGGCTCTGCCGCATATATGACTCAGTAAGTGAGCGCCTTTTTCTTGGTTCATCATCTTTCATTCTGTCTATCATGTCTTTTTTTATGAAAGTTGTAGTTTAACTAGTCGTATCCATTGCATGCTCACTTTTACCTAAATACTTGTTTTGTTTACCCATTTGTTATTCATAACTTTGGATAAATAAAATTTCCACTATATAATTTTAATTTATTACTAATTTTATTATTTGTATTTTTGCTATTTTAATTTAATCATAATGCTATTTTGTTCCTTTGATTTTCAGCCTGCAGATGAAATAAGCTGCTTAGCCTGGAACAGACAGGTGCAACACATCTTGGCATCCACCTGTCCAGGTGGACGTTGTGTTGTATGGGATCTACGTAAAAATGAACCAATCATCAAAGTAACTGACCATAGCTCAAGGGTAAGAACTAAAAGAATTATTGAAGTATCATTTATTAAGATGCAATACTTTCATCATCAATCTCTAAACTAATTTTATAATTAGCACTGACGAACTGAAAGATTTTTTGATACTTAAAAATGGCCAAACAAAAAATTTTCAACAGTAATTTTGAAATTAATTTGCTCATATAAAAATAACATCAAAGTTATGAACTTAAGAATAAAAATTAGTGTTTTTTAAAATTGTTTTACAATATTTTTGGTGTCTTCATGGATAATTTTTTTAGGATAATGCTGCAAAATTAGGGGTAAATTTATGAAGATTCAAGGTTGCATCTTTAATTAAATTGTAATGGTCACATTACCCTATTCACAGATAAATGTACTTACAATTTTATATCTATTATATAATGTGAATTTAACAGCGTTCATTATATACTTTGAGATACTGTATACAAGGTAATAAGATTCTAGTGAATGACAAGATATATTCAATAGATAAATACAACGAATATGAAAAAAGCTGAAAATTTGTACAACCAAAATTTCATTTTGAAGTCTATTATGAAAAAAAAATTGGCAATAGTCAGGGACGGATGCAGACTTTTGGTGGGGGCGACAGAAGTAGGGCCGGTAGGGAGTCAAAGTTTTAGGGATCAGAGGGCATACTTCCCCAGGAATTTTGGCCTTTAGATGTCTGAAAATGTCCTCAGGGTCGTGTTAAGGGATCAAATCTTGTCTTATGATTGCTGAATATTTTCTTTTTATAGACAATGTTAATAATATTGATCAATATATTTTACTTTACTTTACCCCCTTAAATCCACCCCTGCTTGTTACAATAAACCCAATAATCAATAAAATAGTTTAAAATTTTCATTTTATTTAGATGCGATGTAAAGTAGTTGCTTGGCATCCAGAGGTAGCGACACAAATGGCATTGGCATCAGAAGACGACCACTCACCAGTTATACAAATGTGGGACCTGAGGTTTGCAACATCGCCCCTCAAGGTCCTAGAGAACCATCAAAGGTCAGTAAAGAATTTCATAATTCAATACTTAATTTTTAAAAAAGTCACAATAAATGTTAAAAAAATTATTTTTTTGCAAGTTGGAGAAGTACATCGTTACCCTTCAATTAAATCTGCATTGGATTTTAAATGGTAAATCACTCAGCATATTTCAGTTAAAATACAAAACCAAACTTTGAAATGAACTTTGTGTACCTTAAGCTTTGTGGTTGAGGTGCATACTTTTCACTCGCGAGGTCCTGTGTTCAAATTAAGAGTTTCTTATTAACCAAAATGATTCCCAGAATGATACGGCAGGCACGTTTCTGAGTAGTCTCAAGTTTGGCACTAATTGCTTTAGTGATTCCGTGATGCCAGATTACATCAGCATATTCAAGGACTGGTCTTATGTATCCAGTATAAATAGCACTAAGTTCCACTGTGCTCAATCCAAATTTTTTAAGATTATTAAGAATACACATTTTTCTGTTGGTTTTAGCATTAATGTTATTAATATGGCTAGCCCATTTTAAGTCATTCTGAAAAGTTACACCTAGAATTAAAGCCTCATTGCAAAAATTGATGCATGATTCACTAATATATAAATTTTGTTGGGGATATTACACTTAGCAAAACATATTTGCATAGCTTTACACTTACTAGGATTTAACATTAATGAATTATTATCACACCATTCAAAAATTGAAAGGTCATTCTGTAAAAAGCCTTCATCTTTAATGTTACGATTCTCAAAAAAGGTCAAATCATTTACATACTTTAAGTGGTTAACATTAGAATCAGTGACAGTATTATTGATCATAATATGAAAAGCTAAAGGTTCCAACTTAGTCCCTTGTGTAATGCCACCCTTAAAAAATAAAAAAAGATGCTTCTACTTTTATTTTTTGCAAACTTTCAGAGGAATCTTGTCAATAGCATGGTGCCCTCAAGACTGTGATCTTTTACTAAGTTGTGGCAAAGACAACCGAATCCTTTGCTGGAATCCCAACAGTGCCGTTGCAGGTGGAGAAGTGACATACGAACTACCAACAAGTAGCCAGTGGTGTTTTGATGTGCAGTGGTGTCCTCGTAACCCAGGGTTAATATCAACATCATCATTTGATGGTCATGTTAGCGTACACTCATTGATGGGAGGTTCATATCCAGATAATTCGCACTCTCAACAACAGCAGAGCAATGTAAGTATTCAGATATAACACTCTGTCTGCCAGGGACAAGTTAGCTTGTCCAACAGGGTGAATGGAGTGGCGCTGTAGCTTGGTGGCTAACATTCTTGCCTTCCCATCCTAAAGTCCTGGGTTCGAACCTGGCTACACACTAGGCTCTTTCCCATGACCAAATGCGCCACTCCCTCGACCTCATAACTAGACTCGGTTTAGAAAATCATTTCAAGATATTATTTCCATGCAATTTATTTGTTGTTAATCTACAAATAAGTGCAAAGGTAGGCCTACTTCCAACTACGCTCACAAACACTGCTGTGTTTCATATTCTCACTGCAGAAACATAAAGTATTACTTAATCAGATTTATTCTTCTAGAGCTCCCCATCGGCCATCGGAGCTAACAATGATCCATTTTTTTTACAGGTGGCATCCTCATTTCCAGGAATGGATCCATATACTCAAATGCCTGGTCAGCAACAACAACCAGCCGCAGAAGCAGTCATCCTTAAGAAACCACCAAAATGGTTAAGAAGGCCTGTAGGGGCTAGCTTTGCTGTAAGTATCTCTGTCTTTGTCAGTATTTGAAATAAGAGTAATAATTTGATGGGCTTTGTAACCTGCTTGCCATCCGGTCTTTATATGCAGGCTTGAACCTGGCTTCTACAGTTTTTCCCATGACCTAACATTTGTTGTTGAAATCCAGCTAATATTAAGGAAAATTAGTTGCTTGTATCTGGCTAATATCGAAGAAACATATGTTGACATGCGACTAATATTAAAGAAACCTTTTTGTCAACATCTAATTATAGGGTTCATACGTGTCCTTGAATTCCTTAAAAAGTCCTGGAAAAACAAACATGCATTTTCCAGTACTGGAAACTCCTGGAATATGCTAATTGTCCTTAAATGTCCTGGAAATTTCATGATATTAAAATTTAGTTTAGGTTCATTTTTATTTTTTGGACCCACGCATGGCAAGACCATTGATCGAGTGTCCTTGATATTTAGAAAATATGACCTGGAATGTCCTTGAAATGTTCTTGAATTTTCCTTATTTTAAGGTGTACGAACCCTGACTTATATTAAACAAAAAAACCATTGCTAACCTGCGATTAATATGAAAGCACATTTGTTTCTGATATCTAACTAATATCAAAGAAAACATTTTTTTCAACATCAACCTACTGTTAAAAAAAACATTTGTTGACGTCTGACTAATATTAAAAAAAAACATTTGTTGCCGACGTCTAACAAAAAAAGCATAGGTTTCCGATATCTGACTAATATTAATGAAACATATCTTTATTTTCAACAGTTTGGTGGTAAACTTGTTTCCTTTGAGAATACAAAGACACAGCAACCTCACCAACATGTACCAAGACAAGTTACTATTAGTCAAGTTGTTACAGAAACAGATTTCATTGATCGTTCTAAATGCTTGGAAAATGCCCTCAGTCAAGGCAGCTTTGTCAATTTCTGCAGCTCAAAAATTGCAAGTTCCGAGGATAACATTGAGAAGCAAATGTGGAATTTCCTAAAGGTATGAAATTCTAAATTATTGTATGTAAGTATATCAACAAACATAATTATTCTATTGCTTTTTAGTGAGTATAGTAAATTCCATCTTCGAATTACACCAAGATAAATAATTTATTATTTTACTTATTTTTAAATCTTATAACTCTAACAGTCAGTCCATTTTGATATATTAACTTTTTGTGTTTTTCTTTCTAGGTTAATTTTGAGAAAGAACCACGTAACCATTTCATCTCGTTACTTGGTCACGATTCCCATGATTTAACCAAGAAAGTAGCACTGGCAACTGGAGCTGAAATAGGGCTGCAAAATGGTGGTAAACAAGGTGTGAATATGGAGGAGCTTGCTGCCAGGATTGAGACTATTAGCACAGATGAAGACAGTAGTGATATAAATCTAGGAAGTGGTACAATCTCACCAAATGTAGGATCAAAGGTTTGTTGTAAATTCATCTTGTAAAATCTGGTTTCCATAAAATCGCTAAACCATTGCTGTAGCATTTTCATTAGAACTGCTATGGAAAGGATTGCCATGGAATGCGCATACATTTTTTGGAAACTAGCTTAACACCTTTGCTGCCGTGAAATGTATGCACATCTCAGCTCAAAATAAAATTTCTAAAGACTTTGTTACATGTGGTAGGCCCAGTTCTTAGTTGCCACTTAAAACCTTGGAGAACCTGGAAAATACTGATGGATGCTTGGGGATTCTGCCCTACAACTTAATTGAGTGAGTGGCGTTTAGCTCAGTAGGTGTAGCTGGTGGAAATCACTGTGCTTTGTGTTGAGCTGTGGAGACTCATTGCTTCATGGTGCGAACACCACACCACTCCTAGTGTTTTGGCTGGAGGGTCGAAATACAAGTTAACAGCACACCGTCTTTCGAATAAGAGGTCAAGCTGTTGGTCCCGTGTACCAATGGCTCATATGCATGTTAAAGAACGCAGGGCACTCTTCGGAAAAGAGTAGGGGATTGTCTCCCTGTTTACTGTCCAATCACCACCAGAAGGACCCAGCAGAGGAACCCCACTGGAAATAAGTCCACTTCAAACCCTCGTAGGTTATCCTTGGTTTTTGCATAACACCGAAAAAAATCAAATCAAAAAAATCTAAATAATAAAAGAGCAGATATTTTTAATCAAGAAGTGATAGATGTACAGCATTATCATGATTCTGAAAATTTCAGCATGTGTATTCTTAATATTTATTTTTGTTTGTTTATTGTAGACACCAAGTGATGGTATTGGTGATGGGGCAGCAGCATTTGATGCAATTGCTGCTGGAGGGCCTGTAGAGGTTGAGAACAGGACAGATGGAGAACTCAGACCTGACTCGCCTTATAGTATTTGTAAGAATGAAGGTAAGCCAGTTGTGAAGAATTCTTATGACACAGCCAGCCAAAGTCATCTTACCACTTAGCTTTCGAACAGTGCAATTTTAAGGAACATGGAATTAAACTGAATTTACACTGAGGTCAATTTTCGATCTGGAGCCTGCTAATAACTTTTTACAAACTATACATTTTTGAACATCCCATTCACACGTGATGTTTTTTTAGTACACAGTAATAATAAAAATAATAATATTCTGGATTTTTAAAGCATCTAATGTTGTTGAGCCTCTAAGTGCTTTACATAAACAAAAGAAGATGAGGCCTACAAAGAAAAAGAAACAAAGTACACCTGCTAAGTGGCCTGAATCTTGAATGAAGTAAAATAAGCTTTAGTGATATTGTCCTTTGTTGTCATTGCTAAGTAGAAAATATGCTAGGCTAGTAGGCCTCCAAGACACACTTCTTAATAGGGAACTTTATTATTTATTCATTTTAGCTGGAGTCCTCAAGACATTCATGCTGTCTGATTCTGGCCGATTGATGAAATAAGCTCCGCCTAACACTTCTATTATGTAACACCATAACAACTTCTTTCAATTTTAGGTCCGTACTTGGACCAAAGATTAAGTCGCTTAAATTTTTAAAATGGACAATAATTTAAACCTTGTTCTTATCTCAGTCAGTATTTTTATACTGTATTGATGAATACTTAGCCATGTGTTTAAAGAAAGAGTTGCGTTGTTTGAAATAAAACTTTAAAAAGTTAATTACTATTAAAGAGTCAGCTTTTTTATATTTCAATTCAATAGATTTGTCTCGAGGGGGGGAGGGGGGGTGGTGGTGGTTAATGTTTACTTAAAAATAAATAAGTATTTCATTTCACAGCAGTTAACTTGGAAACGATTTACAGAGTCCACCTTTTCCACCCATATTCACAGGTGGATAAAATCCGCCAACAGTTACCTGTTATTAACAAAAACCTCTTTTTGTCGTGAATGTTACTGATAACTTTTCTTTAATATCAGATACCAATGGTCTTCTCAGCAAAGCACTGCTTACTGGCAATTTTGAGGCTGCAGTTGCAATGTGTCTCCATGACGACCGGTTAGCGGATGCAATTATTCTCTCAATAGCAGGCGGACCTGAGCTGCTAGCAAGAACCCAACGAAAATATTTTAAGAAAAATAAAAGTGATATATCAAGGGTAAGTGATTCCCATAAAAGGTTGCATTTCTGTGATTCAATAAAAAAAATAAGCAGAGGTCCAAGTCCCCATATCACAATTGTGCCGCAAATTGTATGTGGCAGACCCAAACCAAATGAGACATAAGTCGCAAATGCTTGTTTTCCTCAATAGGCAAAATGGTCAGTTTTTAAAAATGTTATTTTATTTAAAAACTATACAGTTCATACATTCAACTTTCATACTACCATAACAATTTTCAGATACTACTTACTTACTTTACTGCCGGTCCGCCAGATAGTCTGTTGACTTTCTCGCCTCGGCTGCTTTGCTTATATCCCGGATAAGTTTTCTCCAGTCTTGTCTGTTTTCCGCTATCGTACGAAGCATTTCTATATCTTTTAGGTTTTTTATTCTTGGGGGTAGTGTTGATGCAAAATGTTTATGAAGATTAATTAAATCATTTGATAACGTTATGGGTAATGAAGATACATGATCATAAAATCTTTAAAAATTCAATTTAAAATGACTTTGCTTAGTCAGTGTATACTGATAAACAATTTTCAATCCAGTTTTCCCAAAACATTTTAAATGTAATTTTGATTGTTCATAACTTCGCAAGGAAACATCGTATGAAACTGATTTTCTCATTATCTTTAACTGATGTTAAAGATATAATGTGTTTTCAGTTTCCGACGCATGCCTCAATTGGCTTGGCTCTGCCACATATATACATTAATGCACTTGTTAATTTATTACAAATGCATACAAATTGCATTTTACACTGTAATTATAGCGGTCCAGGGTGATTTTTTTCTCTTTGATAACTATGATAACTATTCAAAACTTGTTTCAATACAGGTAATTTAATATAGTGAGGCCTCTGGTTATCAGAGTTATCAAACTAAGAAAAACTTAATGTAAATCAAATGTGTTATTATTATAAATTTCTTCAAATCATCATCTTGACAAAGGAATTAAATTCTCATTTTTTTTTCATAGCTGATATCATCAGTTGTTACCAGGGATCTCTCTGACATGGTAAAATGTTGTGAACTCGGTAATTGGAAAGAAGTACTAACGGCATTACTCACATATGCTACTGCCGAGGAATTTCCAACATTATGTAGTAAGTATAAAGTCTTAAGGTGCTTCTCTTTATTACCCTAGTCATCGACACAATGTCTCTATGAAACAAAACCTAAGTAGCAGATCCAGATTTTTTTTATAAGGGGTGGGGGGGGGGTGTTGGGATTGTTTGGAATTTAGTAACTCAGTCCAAGATCGAGGAAGATGGTTATGATCATAGCACCTGTCTTTGTTATATATCATGTATTTATTCTGTTGTTTGTAGGTCCATTGGGAACATGGATTGTCTGTCATATAACATGTATTTACCACACATTGGTTTTTTTTTTTAGATTCATTGGGAACGAGGCTTGAGACTGAGGGGGATGATGATCAGGTGGCTAGTGCCTGTCTTTGTTATATATGTGCTGGTAATGTTGAGCAACTTGTATCTTGCTGGTGTAAAGTCACTCCAAATGGAAACTCTGCCCTTGGACTACAGGTAAAATTTTACATCTACAGCAAATATACCAGAAACAGAACACTCGGAAAATAAAACGTAACACTAAACCAGAACTCGACACAGTGTTTTCAAAACTATAAATGAATTAATCCTGGGGCAACCAAAAAATTTATTTTAGGCAACTATAATTCTGTAACTTTTTGCCCAAAAGGCAAGTATTATTGGTAGTGGAGCCTTAGGCCGTCTTCCAATTGACTTCTGATGAAGTTTTGGTGATTTCCCTTTTCCTCGCATGACACCCACACTGAAAGAATTAATCTGACCCTTTTCATCCTTCACATATGTGTATGGTAAAATATTTCTTGTAGTTTGTCTATAACGCTTTTTTTAAATTTCTATTTAGGATTTAGTAGAAAAGGTAATGATATTACGAGAAGCTGTTACTAAGAAGCAAGGTTACGTTGAGAATGGTGGAACAATGATTGCTCAAAAACTAAGTAGCTACGCTCAACTGCTAGCATCTCAAGGAAGCTTAGCCACTGCTGTCAATTACTTAAGGGACTCAAATGAGGTAATCTCTTTCTTTTTTCATTAAAAATGGTTTAGATTTATTATTTCTTGTTTCTTTCATATCCAACAGCAAGTAACTCAGCAATTGCAGGAAAGACAATACTTATGAACTAATGGGGGTATCTCACCAGGTTAAAACTAGTTTGCAACTCCAGAATCTTTTGCAGTGATGTCTCCTGAAAATGGCTGTGTTAAAATAAAAACCCAGGATTTTTATTATAGCTTTTATGTTAAATCAATAGCCGTTCGCACTAGTTTTAAAAACCCAGTAAAAACAATTATAAGGCAGTAATTACATACCTTTGTGATCATTGGTGAGGTCAAATTATAGTGGTTTTATTGGATATTTAGAAATGAGGAGGTCAAATTTTGACATGGTCTCATTATCACTTGATTAAGTATGCCCTTAGGCATGGTGACTTCTAAAAATCCAGTAAATTTGGTGAGTTTTTGTCCAGATGTTTTCCAAATTATCTACCACCAGAGACAGAACATAATTGAGACATGTAGCAACACAGTGGGGTGGGCCTAGTATTGTAACTATAGTACGAACAGCCCAATTGCATTCTTCGAGAAGTTGTAAGAATTCCAAACATGTTTGATGACTACTCCAAGACTTTGGAGCAAGGTCCTCGCAACTGTCGGGCAAAGCGCTTGTCAATTTATATCCGTGACGTTGTAGAGACATCTACTTGTTGAGAGTACAAACCCTTTTGTAATTTGGAGATGCCTCCGCGATTGCAAGTTGGAGATGTCTCGAGATGTGTCCATTGGTGTGATATGGCCATAAGACTCATTGTGAGGCTGATGGAGTGGCATTGTTTACAGTCATGAAAATAATGTACAGTTAGTCTTGAACCAGGGATCTCTGGATTGGTAGGCAAGCACA
Organism: Nesometra sesokonis; assembly: GCA_025631205.1. NCBI lineage: Eukaryota > Metazoa > Echinodermata > Crinoidea > Comatulida > Antedonidae > Nesometra > Nesometra sesokonis. Next base: position 12,110 of record JAOTQE010082967.1, read on the forward strand.
TTAAGCCCTCCCTTTGAAAAACTAACACCCTCTAATAAGGTGGGTCTACCATGTTAAATTTCTAGGAGGATCTACCTAGAACTACAGAAAACTACCTAGTAACTAAGTAGTAAATTTTTGGATGTTATTGGTACCTTAAATTCAATAAATAATTGATTGTCATGGTGTCAGTTCTAATTAGTCTTGGTCTATATGCCTGTACTTATAGGGAAGTGATGGCAATATCCTTGGTAGCCTAGCTCTTGAGAGTGGAGCAGACCGTGTGCTAATTGAGAGATATATGGGTTTTGGTTATAATAAGATAATATAGATATTTCTGGTCCTTTTATTCATCAATAAATATACATACAAATTTACATTACATGAAAAATATAGCATTTTGGTCATTGCAGTACAAACTAAATTGCGACACAAAAAGAGTTAAGTTACATTAACAATCATATAAAAATCATAGGTATCAAGGTTGGTGTATGGTAGCTATTGCAGGGATAACTCTGTTAACTATCCATATCTACCTTGTCACTACCATTATCTACCATGTTAACAGAGTTATTTTTTTTATAAGGGCTAAGCTACTGTGCCACTAAAATAATGCTTTCTAAGATGACTCACATCATATGCTAATTACAAAGGTCACTAACAAAGGAATATTTTTTTTTCAGCCTGTTGTAGTAAATTTACTTGATAGATTATACAAAGCTCAAGGGCAGACACCATCAACATACCAACAACAGAATAGAACTCAAGTTAAGCCCACTGTCAACCAAGTAAGCCAAAATCAGGTGAGAATCGGTCACTTGTATTGTTTATGAAAATGTGAGGTGTCTTGACAAAATGAGTCGTGTTGTACGCCAGGTCATTTCGAGATATTCACCAAAATAGACAGAAAGTCATAATTTCACAAAGATGATATTCCTGTTGATTAATTTTAGCAATTAAATGTTATTATTACAAACTTCCTGTTTATGTTTATTTACAATAAACATGCTTTTGAACTACATTTTGTATAAAGGCTGCTTTCCGAAATCAATGGAAAAACATACAGTAAGTCAACAGTTGTTTATCTTTAAAGTCGATTTTCTCCAAAGTGTGTTTTCATATAAATTTTCTCTGGTTATACTGAAGCCATGAACCTCATTTAAAAGCCAATTTAAAGCTTATAATCTTCTTTCCAAATACAACAATAACTTAATTTTGGTTTTCTGTACAACATGACTCATTTTGTGGTGACACCTCACAAATGTGGAAGCAGTTGGGGCAGTGTTTGCACTTTGGACTTGCAGTCACTACCTCGTTGGTTTAAGGTTCATTCTGGTCAGCTGTTTGTGTTCCTAGGGAAGACATTATATCTACGTTACCTCTCTCCACCCAGAAGTATAAGTGGGTACTTGGGAGGTACAAATGTCATATGCACTGATAACAGCTGCAAAATTATTAAATTAATTGTATTTCATATGCGTTTGTTCCAATGACTGAGGGTAATAATTGTGCAGTGCTTAGAGGCCTTGGCAATAAGCGCTATACAAATGTCACTTACTATTATTAAGGTAAATATTCTCTTATTCTTCAAGTACACTGTACTCAAAAGTGGTTGGAGCTTATCTCCAGTTTCTGTAGCATGAAGTAGAAGAGTGTGTTATACTCATAGATTTATTATTTACGGCTAGATGGTTAATGGTTAAACATTTATATAGCGCAAAATACTAAAAGTCTATGCGCTTAAAGAGAAAAAGGAAAAAAAGAATCGTAAAGAACTAAATGGGTAAGTTTTCAAACGATGTTTAAAAACAGAAACAGGGGGTGAATGACAATGGTGAACTTAACACTGTAGAATTTCAGTCTCATGCAGGTGCCCACTATTTTGATTTTCATGTAAGTTAAATAATATTAACTGTTTTACAATTATTGTATTGTTAACATTCTTTTGCCATACAAATTATTTACATATATCACATATATTTTATTTTGTCAGTGTCTTTATATTTGGATTAAATTTACTTCTATTTATTGATAAATTTGAAACTTTTATGAAGATTGGGGGTGCAAACTAAACATTACAATACAGGGCCAAAATGGCTTATCAGTATTTTAATTAAAATTTGTATATGGCCATAACTGGAATTAACAGGTTGATTGAAGAAATGCATAATTATTTGATGACATTTACATTACTTTTTTTCAGGCATTGAACACATTCAGAACAACGACGACTTCAAGTAGCTCATATTACAACAGTGAAGTTGGTTCAGGAAATCAACCAAGTAACAACTATTATAACCAAGCCCCTCACGGTCAACGAACTAACCCAGCTGTTTCAGCAGTTCCTCAGAAATCAACTAATATATACTCCAAACAAGGACTTAATCATCGAGCTTACCCAAAAATGCAGGACACCACGCCCCAGCCACAATACTACCAACCCACGGCAAACACCCAATATACAAATACTCCACAGCCGGGTTACCAAAACACGGCTCCGACTAATTATTACAACCCCGCAGCTTATTCGCAACCGTCAGTTGTAGCACCAATGCCGAATCAAGCATATACAACACAGAATCAGAGGCCATTACAGCCAATGGAACACAACCCAATGCAGAGTCAAATACCACCTCAGCCACAGCCAATACCAACACCTCCCAGACAAAAACAGGAAACAGGGGCATGGAATGACCCACCTTTAATCAAACAAAAAGTAAGGGTGATGAATGGATGAAATATTTTTGATGTCATCATACATTCAACATACATACATGCATTGAGATTTTCATTGTATTTGTTCTAAACAAACTTAAATGGTTACCTTGTGGCAAATTCAAACTACTTTGAATCTAGTCATTCCAAAAAACGTTGGCCCACAAAAGCTAAACTAACCCCTACATCTTAGCAAAGTATGGTTGCCCATTGGCAAGAGGCTTGTTTCCAGTAGAGTTCTTTTGAAGGCATCCAGTGATTTTATTGTGTTTTTCAACATGCACATAAGCCTTGTTAAACACATGGCCAATTTGTACAAGGAGACAATAACCGTATCCGGACAACTACCCCCGGACATTTACCCCCAGGACGACTACCCCCAGGACAACTACCCCCTTGGACGACTACCCTCTAGGACAACGACCCCCGGACAACTACCCCTGGACAATTACCACCCTAGGACGACTACCCTCTAGACTACTCACCACAACTCCCACCCCACCAGCAGGTTAGGGTTAGGGTTGTCCTAGTGGGGTAGTTGTTAAGGGGGTAGTTGCCTTAGGGGGTAGTTGCCTTAGGGGGTAGTTGCCTTAGGGGGTAATTGTCCTAGGAGGGTAGTTGTCCGGGGGTAATTGTCTAGGGGTAGTTGTCCAGGGGGTAGTTGTCTAGGGGGTAGTTGTCTAGGGGGTAGTTGTCTAGGGGGT
>JAOTQE010082978.1:0-15506 GCA_025631205.1 Nesometra sesokonis
CGTTTTTTTTTTTTGCTCTTCAGACTGAAAATCGGGGACACGCCCACCTCAAATTCAAGCTCGGCCAACTCGTCGGGCGACCCGTGTCCCCCTGTCGGGGAATTGCCCTGCTGTCGGGGAAATCCTGGCGCCGCCACTGACTGTACACACTACACACTGGTTCGATATTCCATCGTTTTATTCTCCGTAAAATGAGTGAAGTCAGATGGAATCGAAAATAGTAAAAAAAGGTACACACAGTGCACCACCACCACCACCGTCATTACAAGATGTGCCGTTGGTTCAATGGTCCAAAGATCCGTGAATGAATATACAGTGGCGTACCCATGGGACAGGGTGCTCAATCTTGAGGGGAAAAAGCAGTGGCGACGAATTCCCCGACGGCAGGACAATCTCCGACAGCCCCCGGCAGATAGGCCAAATTTGAGGTGGGCGTGTCCTCGGTTTTCCCCGTCTGGGGACCTTTTCCCCCATCGGGGGGATATTTTATTTCCTCCCAGTCCTCCGTAGCGACAACATAGGCGGGTGCAGACTTTTGGAAGGGGCGGAAGGGGACGGTGGAAAGTCAAAGTTTTAGGGGATCCGGGGGAATGCTCCCTCGGGAAATTTTGGTACATTAGATGTCCAGAAATGGCGTCAGGGGCGCGTTAAAGGATCATATCTTGTCTTGTGATTGCTGAATATTTTCGTTTTAAGACAATGTTAATAATATTGATATAGGCCTATTTTACTTTCCAAAAGAAAAATCCGCCCCTGAATATTTACAAGAAGCTAGTTTATTGCATATGGAAGTAAGAGAGGTTTGAATTTAGTGACGTTTTTTGGGCCACCCGATATGTCACGGATCATGACGAAAGTCATACTCAGCACAATGACAAAAATTATGAAAAAATATATATCTGCATCACAAGCAGGATACATAAAATATCATGGAACAAGAGACCATATCTTTAACCTCCAGATGTTAATCCACAAATTTCAAGAAATGCAGCAATATTTGTTAATCTGCTTTGTAGACTATTCAAAAGCTTTTGATGCCAGATATAATCAACTTCGGTTTATCATGATGAAAATTTCCAACACATGTGATAAAGAACAGCAATTAGTAATCAGACTTGAATGCGGAATTCTGATCGGTTTACTAAGAGAATAGTGTTCGATAGGACTGCATTCTTTCGCTAGCCTTTTTGAATATCTACACAGAGAACATAATGCGTGAAGCTATGACAGAGGAAAAATGTGATGATTATGACGGTTGCAAGTTGGACAAGCTTTAGGTGATTTACTATATGCAGATAATGTTGCTCAAGATCAGGCATCAGCAGTCCTGTGGATTCTGTGAAAAAAAAGCGAATCACATGGGCTACAGATGAATGCAAAGAAGATCAAGGTAATGTCCGTTTCCAAGAATGAGAACAGTACATTTGTATAAATGGATCTGTACTAGAGGAGGTTGATCATTTTTCTGTACATTGGTGTGACAATCCAGAGTGATGAAGATAACACCAAATTAGGAGCAGATTGGCTAGGGATTGCAAACACTCAATGCTATGAAGAAGCTGTGGCATGGATAAGATAAAGAAACCAATCTTCAAATTCTTAAAGCATGCGTTTTTCAGTAGTCACATATTCTTATGAGACCTGGGTACTATGTAAGACTGAGGAAAAACTCGTCGCAGCAAAACAAATGTTATAGAAGGATCTTGCGAGTCCCATGTACTCAACGCCGCACAAATGCCAACATAAGAGATTTGAAATTACAAATAATAATTGGCCGCTGCAGTATGTAAGGAAACAAATACTAGGCCTATCTTACTTTGGTCACATTACGCGGCAAGATGGTTTGGAAAAAAAGGTGCTGAAGACTTACATTCCAGAAAAGAGAAAGACCAAGATGCAAATGGAAGACGATCATAGAAGCGTTTGGCTCTATGGAACAAGAAAAATAAGGCAGCATAAGATAGAGGACGGTTTCGAGATACTGTCAGAGAAGCCACGCTCTGATTAGAGTTTGTTTTGACGACGATATAAAAGATGACATCACTCAATGATCACATTACTGAAATGTGTCTGAAACCAGAAGTCCACACTTACTACAGTTACTAAGCACTGGGTTAACATTATGTACCGTATACTGTAATTTTCTAAGATAAACTAGCCTGGGTGGGGTTGGGTGATCCCAGGGGCAACCCCGCAGTTGGGGTTTTTAATGGTTTAGGTGAACTTCCTATTCTAGCAAACCCAATTCGAGTGAACTCCCTTGTCTAGTGACACTCACCACGATGTTAAAAACACGTAGTCTTTCACCGACGTTAAATTAATCTGAAAATAGTGTAAATTCTGAAAATCTAGAGATGCACCATGCATCCTCAGGGGCAAATCCAGGGTTGTGATTTAGGGGGCTTAAATAAAAAAAATATTTTCGGGTCAATTTTAGGGGGGTACTTAAGTCTATTAACGCCCCCCACACACACACACACACACACACTTAAATCCGCTGCTGATCCTATATATTTTCTTACTTTAGCCCATCATGATAAAACTGAGGTTAGTGTTTTCTTTTTTTACCAAATCATACCTCAATCGTGTTAAATTGTGAACCCTTGAAACTCCGGGCGTCTGGTGTCATTATCCTAACATTTTCCCATCTCAGCACCAACCATTGTGGGGCTGAGATGGTTATGGTTTTATCTTTACATTAAAAAGGTAACACAGTCATGCTTCAATTATGTTGTTTTTTCAGTTTCAAAAATAATTTTAAACACAACGAGAATCATTTCCGATCATCTAGAGGTACAACATTCTAACATGTTCGCAACTCAGCAACACTGATGGCGCTGAAAATGGTGTGTTGTTTTCTTTAATTGAAGACATATTTTATACCTCAACTGCGTTAAATTATACCACGCACCCTCATGTCTGGATTCGCTCCTGCCAAATAAACACCCTTCAAATAATCCTTTTACTGTCTTGAGAGGTGTCATTTTAACAGTAGTAAACCAACTCCAACCGGAGAGCTTTATGCATTTAATAATAGGGCTTGGACTCAATTAAAATGTTTCATCTCGGTTTGAATGTGTATTTCCCGTTCAAAATGATAAATTGCATTAAATCGTGACACTTTGAAAAGCTTATTACAGTAAATGTATTTGAAAGGTTTGCTCGGTTTCAACTTCCAAACGTCGCCTCTCTTCCTTTCCAGTATTCCTGGTCCACCGCGCGCTGTGTGGTACTATATTTCAAAACCCAGACAGACTGATCTTGAAAACTATATTCCTCCTGCTCACTTTCCATTGTAAATCATTCTCATTAGCCCAAGATCACCAATTCGACTTTCAAAGATTTTTATTGGCGCATTTATGTCGAAGTCAAATGGAAATATGTACAGAGCCGTATTGAGGGCAGAGCTGGATGGGAGAGGGCACAATTCCCAGGTCTGGGCTCTGACAAGCGAAAACTATATTCCTCCTGCTAACTTTCCATTGTAAATTATTCTCATTAGCCCAAGATCACCAATTCGACTTTCAAAGAGTTTTATTGGTGCATTTATGTCGAAGTCAAATGGAAATATGTACAGAGCCGTATTGAGGACAGGGCTGGATGGGAGAGGGCACCTTCCCAGGTCTGGGCTCTGACAAGCAAAAACAAGTAATTTTCCCGTGTTTTGGTAGCCCGTTTATGTTATGCATGGCCCATTTGTACATCTAATTATTCTTAGAGTAATTTTAGACCAGACGCTTCTAATATATGGGGCACAACTAAGTTTTGCAGATAATAGGAGAACGCGCGCCGATCCTCCACCTGAATCCGTCCCTGCAGGATTTGCGGAAAGTGTGCTAAAACCCGATCGGATTTTGACCAAATACCTAAAAAACTTTATTTCCGTTATTTTAGTTCTTGTGGTGTTACACTGTTACACTATCATGCTCCCTATTTCCTGCTATTATGCTTGTTTTTCTCTGAAGGACAGCTCATTTCCTCTGAAGTAGGCCTACGCAATGTAAAATATATTTTTAACTAGGCAATAGGCCAATTCTACCAAAGTAACTACTGGTACCAAACATACCGGTAATAACTAGATTTAGTGACTGGTCTACTTAATACCCAAGAACAATTGGCTGTTTCATTAAATTTTCCTCCTGTTCACTTGCGATAGTAAATCTTTCTCATTATAACTAGTACCAATTAGACTTTCAATAACTTTTATTAGTGCATTTGTGTATCAGTAACATGGAAATACGCGCAATACCAGACTATAGGTCAATTCTACCACCCTACAAGTATAATAACAGGATATAATATTCATGAACACCAGAGACCGTTCTACTAAATTTTCTTCCTGCTCACTTTCCATAGCAAATGATTCTTAGTACGGTACACTAGGTAAACCAAATAGACTTTCAATTACCTTATTTGGTGTATTTGTATCCCATGTACATATACTTTTGTTGTATCAAATCATTATTTGCATCATGCAAGTTTCCATCCTTGATTGTCATTCTACCATCTATGGGAATACTGTATTGAATGCCTATTACTATGATATTCTAGAACACAGGTGCAAGAGGCCAACCCGACCCAGACCCCACATTTGGCTGGGGACAATATTATTTGAACCTGGAGAGAACATTTGAGATTACTCCCTCAACTTCTCCCTGCTCACTTTCCATAGTAAATATTTCTCATTTCTTATTATAAATTTAAAAAATTTGAACTTTTTGAATATGAAATATCTTCTCATAGCTACAATACAAAATGCAAAGATCTATTACATCAAAAAAAACAAAGAAGAGACATCTCACTTGTACAAGCCTTAATGCTATCTCTATAGGACCACATCTTTCGAATTCACTAAACGATGAAATAAAAGATTCAATACAGTTCTCAGTTTTAAACGTAACCTTAAACAATTTCTACTTGGGAAATATTAATTTTTATTATGCACTGTGCTACCATACCTCTATCGTGTTTTTTTTTCGTCATGTAACATATTTAGGCCTTTTTTATTTTTACTGGTAACTGGAATGTTAAGTTTTACAAATTGAGAAATAGTGTAAATAATTAAACATATATATGTCAGAGGCCCCACTCAGTACAAAACCCACGTTGGTTTCTTGGGACTCCTTTTCATCATTTTCCTTTTCATTATGTTTTGTATTTTCCATATTTAATTGAATTGTTGATGAATAAAACATTTCGTATTCGTATTCAAATACACTATCAGAGAAAAGAATGACATTTAGCTCAGTTAGTTTAGCTGATGGAAATGTGCTGGAATGGAATGGGAATATGAGTTGCCATATGGACTTTACTAGAATGAATACCTATTTATGGACCGCTCCTTTGTTTTCTTTCTGCTTACTGTCCATTAAAATCATTCTCATTACCCAAAGTAAACCAATGAGACTTTCAAAGAAGCGAGCAGCTTTTAGCTCAGTTAGTTTAGCTGGTGGAAATCAATGTGCTGGAATGGAATTGGAATGTCTGTTGCCTTATGGATTTTACTAAAAAGGATACATATTTATGGACCACTCCCCAAAATGTTCCTTCTCACTTTCCATAGTAAATCATTCTCATTATACTCCTACTAAACCAAATATACTTTCAATGACCTTAATTAGTGTATTTGTGTCTGAGTCACTTGGAAATATGTTATCATTCTTCAAAGATTTCAGTGCATCATTTGCCATCTGCAAGTCTCCATTCCTACGAGATACTCTGGCATCACGTAGACGATAAGAGCCAATGGATGGAGTAATTAATGCTATTGTCTTGTGGTAGACAATTGACAAGAACTTTGTAAACAGTGGCCCATGCCATTTAATATAACCCAAATCAACAACCTTGTATTTACATAGCAAGATTCTTGGAATTATATACCATTCAATTACTGGCTTTTTAGGTATAAATATCCTGTTTAATTCTTTGTAATTACCCAGTAAATAATGGTGTTGCATTACAAGAACTGTATCTCCTAAACCTTGGTCACTCCAGCCATCTGGCCAGATGATTTCAGATCCTAATGTGTAGTAATGTAACGGTTTATCTTTACAGGCTTCCAGACCTGCATCAGGATATTTGAAACCCAGGTACACTAATGCGTAAGTATAAAGTTTACCTAAATATCTATAAAAACACGTCTTGAATATGTCACCATATCCCTTCATCGCTATCTCTTTAATATTCTTAATAATTGGTAATAAGACTTCTTCCAGACGTTTGAGAATTTCTTGAGGGCATACATTTCCAATCCAACTCATGACACAACTATCCAAAGCAACAAAATTAATTTGAAACCAAGTATTTATTTGAGTCATACTTTTTGATTCACAAATCTCTCTTACTACCAATTTCAGTACTTCTAAAGTTCTTGGATGTTTTAATAGATCACATTTCAGCGTTGTATAGTCACTCTCATTATTGACTCTTGCTATCTTTAAATCATCACATATGTCTTCGTTTATACATGCTTTTGAATCAAAATCGCAACCTTCAATACTTGATATCACCATCACCCAAAGATTTATCTTTACTGCTCCCAGATTTGCGATTATGTCATCACAGATCTCCCTTGACAGATGTCCAATCAGATTCTGCTCAGGAATAAAGTAGTGTGGTAGGTTTCCTTGATTGTAGCAATCGATGATCCAATCTAACACACACCTTATCAAATCCATTGTGCTGTAATTTTCAGGTTGGATTTGTTCACACATCCATAGACAAGCAGTCTTTATGAAGTATGAGCAGAATGGTGTTGGGGAGTCTTCATATTTGATGTACTTGTTCTTGATTGCTTTCAAAACAAACATACAATTACCCATTGGTTGACATACCTCCTGTACCAGTTTCTTCTCAGCTAAGGAAAATGAAAATCGCCATTCAGTGTTTTTGAACAAACTAGTAGGGTGTGCAACACCAACAACAAAGCAATCTAAATGCTTAACTGTATCCAGTAGTTCCTCTGATGGCCAGTTGATTAGTCTCTTTCTTGTGAAAAATTGATCACTGATGGGTGGCCATGATTGACATTTTAAACAAAATACATGATCTTGTAACTGAAATTGCTGTTCTTCAAATCTTAGATCACGGTACCTTTCAGTTAATGAAGGACCTTGTACAGAAATATCTTTATTAATCATTGCTTGCTGTTTAAGTTCTCTGAAATCACTGGTCTTAAGATACCCATCATTATCAGCGATATCTTTGAAATCATCATGCAACCTTCAATCGTAGATAAGCTGGCTCCGTGGGGTTCTGTTCGGCAATTAGAAACCCCCATTTGTACTGTGTACTTATTGTAGATTGCCAACTTACTATTGGATATGTCTGTAAGCACACCATCCTATCCATATCATTACACACATTGATAGGCATACCTTCTGCTAAACTTCCAGTTATAACTCCTATTGGTTCACTCTCATAAAGTCTGTTAACTCTTCTATTAATCTCTTCTTGAATCATACAGTAAGAGATCATTGCAGGTCTACCACATGTCATCGGGCCAATCATTTCACAGAAAAGTTCTTCCATCATTTGGATTACATCTGGGTTACCAGCCATTGTGTAAATGTGTAATGAGTTCGTAAATCCAAAATGATGATATTTTGAAGTTTACCTTCGAAAAAAAATATAAAAACATAAAAAAAATAAAAAACTGAGCAATACAAAAATTAATCTAAAAAGAGTACCATTCAACACAAGCTGTTTTTTGGCCAACTTGGACTAGGAAGTCACTTTGTAGACTAGAACTACAAAAATTAGCTTACATATTTTAAGGTGTAATCATACATTTTTGCATCAGGGAAAATACTAGATATAATTTGTTTTGCCTAACTCTGACATGTAAATGCACTGAATATGCAATACAGTTGAGCATAATTTGCAAGTTGTTTTTGGGTGGGATTGCATGCAATACCACGATCAACAGGTTGGCCTAACTAGCCTGACATTCATACCAGCCCAATAAGCAGCGGGTACTGCAATGTATGTAATTACTTGTTTTTGAGTTAAAGTTTGGCAAAACAAATTATATCTAGTATTTCCTCGATGACGCAAAAACGTATAATAACATACATTGCAGTTGGGTTTGAATTCTTTCCATAGTCATTAAGCGCAAGATCGGTATAGTCTAGTGACACAGATGGCATTACATTTACTCGTCAGAGTTTGGAAAAACTAGTAGTAAGTAGTACTATGTAGTATCCGATTAAGCCTCTGGTAGTCCTTATATACAGCCGTACATACGATAAGGGAGTGTTATGGACTTTAATTGTAGCAATGAACCGACAGTAGGCAGAGTTCAACCTTAGTACTGAAACTCTACAAAAAGTTATATGAAACCATAATACTAAACATTGTACAGTACTGCATACAGTATAGGACACATTTCGAGATCCAACCAATCAAATCGTGTTACGTTCTAAAGGTGTTGCTAAGGCGAAATTGCGTCCTTAATGTTTCAAATTTATCAATAAATGGAAGTAAATTTAATCCAAATGTAAAGACAATTGATAACGTAAAATTTCCACATGTTATCAGGAGAATCATTTCAAAGACACGTTCTGCCATAATTTGGCATATACGGTCATTTTTGGGACTTTCGTGACCGTTGAGAGCGAAGGTCCGTTTTACTGTGGATTTGTCATCTAGAAATTGTAAATAAGAAAATAAGCGAGGGTGACCCTCGCCAAAATGTGGGGAAAACCTGTGGGAGCTCAAAATCCAAAATGGCCGCCATTTTCTCAGTAACAGTCTATATCTCAGTAACTACTGGTCATAGAGTTTTGATTTTGGTGTCAAATTATTCAGAAAACATATATTCCTATTTGACCTAATGAAACATTTTGTTAAAAAATGACCAGAAATTGAGTTATTGACCTTTGACCTGTAGTGCATGGAATGTTAATAACAGTCAATATCTCTAGAACTACTAGTCGTAGAGTTTTGATTTGAACAGTTTTGAGTGTCAAACTGTTCAGAACATATAAATTTCTATTTACTTTAATGGAACATTTTGTCCAAAAATTGCCATAACAAAAGTTATTGACCTTTGACCTATATTACACATATTTTCATTGTATCTCAGTAACTACTGGTAATTGAGAGTTGTATGTGGTGCCAAAATGCTCAGAACATACACTTTTCTATTTGCTATAATGGATGATGTCTTCTAAAATTTTTCACCGGAAATTGAGTTATTGACCTTTGACCTACAGGAAATGACTGTATATTTCCCTTTATATTAGTAACTACAGGTCATTAAGAGTTGTATGTGGTCTCATAATGCTTATAAAAATACTTTTATATTTGTTGTAATTCATTATGTTGCTTAACAATGAACGGAAGTGGGGTTTTTGACCTTTGACCTACAGTAAATGTTACATGGATCTATTGTATTTTTGTAAATACTAGTCATAACCAGTTTTATATTGTATCAGGATGCTCGAAACACCTTTTGCATTTTATGTAATGCATTAAATGTCTTTAAAATTGACCAGACATGGAGTAATTGACCTTTTACCTAAGGTATTGCATGTCTTCATCATATCTCCATAACTACTGTTAGTGGGATACTATATGTCAGTCCATGTAAACACTTGTGGACAACGAGGAGCTTAGACTCGGCTCTAAAATAATAATTTGGGTCAACTTCACACAAGACAGAATAGCTATATCATTTGGCCATATTGTTGGCAAATTACCCTAGTTAAATGTCATTTGCACCAATTTCAACAACAGATAGCTTGGTTAAAATGTCATTTAGGCCAGTTTGAATACCAGGTAGCCAAATGAGAATGTCATTTGGATCAACTTGCGTATGTTCTCTCTAATTTAGTCCATTCCTAATTCCGTCTTCAACATTTGTAATCAGTGTAGTTACTGTAGTACCATGATTTTGATGTTATTATGTTCTAATGTGTATTATATTGTCATTGTGAATGTACTTTTAAATATTTAAAAAGTCAAATGTAATTTTTCATATTTCATTATGTATATTTTGAATAAAATTCATGAATTTAAATAAAATATGGCCTATCAACATAATTTATCTCAATTTGAATACCAGATAGCCTGATTAAAATGTAATTTAGAACCATTTTGATACTAATTAAAATGTAACGTAGGCCAGTCTGAGCACCATATAGCCCAGATAAAATGTAATTATGTCAATTTGAATATCAGATAACCTAGTTAAGACGTATTTTGAGCCAATTAATATTACCAGATGCATATTTCTTTCAATAAAATCCATGAATGTAATAAATGAATTTGAATAAAACATAGCCTAGCAACATACTTTTTATCAATTTGAATACCAGATAGCTTAGTTTAAATGTAATTTCAACTAATTAAAATACTAAATAGTCTAGTTAGAAGATACCCAGAGTGTAAATAAAAATAAAAGAATTACGCCACTGAATATTACAGACAGTTTAAATCAACTGTCATATTGGGTTTAAAAATAGTCACATTGTAAAACTTGCAAAATCTTCATAAACTTTTGTCTATAAATAGAGTCAACTTTGTTTTTAAAAACAAGTCTATTTAAAAATTCCATATGGCCGCCAAGATAGGAATGGAATGAGAGAAAGTCTTTATGGTTGTTTTTTGATAGGCTTAGGAAAAATAGAATGGTCTTTTTTCCATTAGAACTAATCTTTTTATAATGGTTGAATTTTTCCCAATACCTTAGATGAAATGTAAATAACTTCATGTCTAGTCAATTTTAAAACATATTATACATTACATCAAATGCAAAGCATGTTTCAAGCGTCCTGATACAGTATATAACTGGGTATAAGAAGTATTTACGGAGATACAATATACCTATGCAATATTTACTGTAGGTCAAAGGTCAATAACCCCAATTTCATTCATTATTATGGTAAGTGGCATAATATATTGCAGCAAATAGAAAAGTGTTTGTTCTAAGCATTTTGACACCACATACAACTCTCAATGACCAGTAGTTAAGATATACAATGAAAATCAGTAATATACAGTACATTTCCTGTAGGTCAAAGGTCAATAACCCAATTTCCAGTCATTTTCAGGAGACATCATCCATTATTGTAAATAGGAAAGTGTATGTTCTGAGCATTTTGACACATACAGCTCTCAATTACCAGTAGTTACGGAGATACACTATTTGTTACAGTCATTTTTTGACAAAATGTTCCATTAGGGGGAATAGAAATGTATGTATTCTGAACAGTTTGATACCAAAATCAAAACTCTACGACTAGTAGTTCTAGAGATATTGACTGTTATTAATATTCCATACACTACAGGTCAAAGGTCAATAACTTAATTTCTGGTCATTTATGGACAAAATGTTTCATTAGGTCGAATAGGAATATATGTATTCTGAATAGATTGACACCAAAATTAAAACTCTACGACAAGTAGTTGCTGAGATATAGACTGTTACTGAGAAAATGGCGGCCATTTTGGATTTTGAGCTCCCACAGGTTTTCCCCACATTTTGGCGAGGGTCACCCTCGCTTATTTTCTTATTTACAATTTCTAGATGACAAATCCACAGTAAAACGGACCTTCGCTCTCAACGGCCACGTAAGTCCCAAAAATGACCCAATATATGTCTGTATTATATTAAATCCCCAATTCTCAGCATGTTTACCTGAAAAACAATAATCATTTAATACATTTTAAATTTTCATCAACAATATTTTCCACTCAAAGTTTTAAAGATTTTAGCAACACTAACTATCATTTTGAAGATTATTTTGCATATATTATATTGTTTGTGTGTTCAAGTTAAGTATAAATCTGATAGAATAATGACTGTTATCAAGCTAGGCTTAGGTTACCAAGTCCAAGGTACAATCAGGGAGGTATAATTTATCACCGCCCTTGTACAAGTTCCATTAGAAACTTTATTTGAACAACTGCTGTTGGTGTGATGACATACATAGTTTAGCTTATAAATTGGTAAGATTGAACATAAGTGTTATAGTACTATCTTATATTAGGCCTTAAACAGCATTAGTAGGAGTACAGTAATGTATTCAATATTCTTATTATTTTGTTCTGAGGATAATTCTGCCTTTACAGTTTATTGCAACAACTTACAAACGATGTCACCCCCTAACTTCATGACTTGGAGTAAAGAATATTCCATGCTCATAAGATTCATTCATGATATAGCTATCAGTTAGGTTAATTCAAATCAACAATAATTCCCCTACTTAGTATAAAAGTAATGGTTAAATTCATCTGTTAACAACAATGACATGGTGGTTTCAATATGGGTCAATGTTGAAGAGTGCAAAATTAAGAATTTGTCATACTCGCCATCTTGGGCAAGTGACTTAAAATGTTTACCTAAACATATCAACAAGTATTTTAAATTAAAGTATTAATGTATATTATTTTTAAGTATTTGCCAAAATTGCTAAGCCAACAGTTTTACTTTCAGAATTTTCATTAGAGTGGGTGGGAAAGTTTGAATATAATCTTACTTGCCAAAATTAGATTTCACTTGAAACTGGCGAGCAGACGAGTGTTAGTTTTGCATCCTGGTGCATCCCGGAAATCTGTTGTGTATGGTGGTAGACTGTTTTATATATATAATATATGGTAGTTTACAATGATCACCTTGATCTCCATTTGGATAATTTGAAAGGGAAGTGGATCAAACTAATAATATCCACATGAAAGCCTATCACTATTAATTGTACTTACAGGGCCTTCTAAACAAGGAAATTCTAGTGAGCAATATGTCAAGGTTATCAGTAGTAATATTTAAATATCTAGTGATATTCTGTTGAGGTCTCATTAGTCTTGGTTGAAGACAGTGATTCAGCTTAATTTGTGAAAGGATAATCAAAAGGCACCCATTGCGTTCCATAGCAGGTGAATTGTCATACCTTTCTGATTTCACAACAAAACTGCAACCACTGGAAGCACACTTCATTAAACACTTAAATTAATGCAGTTAAAATATAAAATACAGACTTGGGCCAAGTCCAAGGTCTAATTTGTGCCATGAAAAAGGAAAATAACACATTTGTACCCGATATTTTTTCTATTACTGTATTGGGATTCTGTACTACCAACAGTTTTGCTTTAACAGATCTACAATGTTACACAAGATACAAAAATATGAAAGAATTACCATCACATTAGTGCTACTGCTTTATGTTATTATTTAGGTTTTCATTTCATCCTGCCCTAAAATCATCAAATCCATAAACCAAAAAATTGTAAAATCATAACATGAGAGAAATATACTGTATTTATAACCCATTTTTATAAGCTTAAAAAACTTTAGAGTAGTTAAAAAATTAAACAAATGATAAATATTGTTTTCAGGTAAACTTCGGAGTATCTGGTGATATGAATATCATGTAGGATATATGTACACACACACACACACAGCACTGATAAATATTTAATGCAATGGCAAGAAATATGATAAGAGATGATGAAAGACATACAGACATAAACCAGATGATGGAAGAACTTATCTGTGGAATAACTGATCTGATGACATGTGGAAGACCTGCAATGATCTGTGATATGATGATTGGAGAAGAGATTCTTAGAAGGGTAAACAGAATTTATGGGGATGGAGAAATTGGGATTATAACTGGAAGTACAGCAGAAGGCATGCCTAACCATGTCTGCAGTGACATAGACAGAATGGTGTGTTTAAAGAGGTATCCAATAGTTTGTTGGCAATCTACAGTTCAAAGTAAATATGAAGGTGGTTTTGTGATTGCAGAACAGAATGCTAAAGAGCCAGCCTACCTCAGATTGAAAGTATCCAATGATGACATTTTACATGATGATTTTAAATGCATCATTGATAATGATGGGTACCTTAAGAGTAGTGATTTTATTGAACTTCAAAACCCAATGTTGAAAAATTCTACAATGCATGGTCCTTCCTTGACTTCCAGAAATTATGATCCAAGATTTAAAGACTTACCACTTGAAGCTCAAGATATTGTGTTTTGTTTAAAATGTCAATCATGGCCACCCTTCACTGATCAATTTTTTGTAAGAAGGAGGTTAAACAACTGGCCATCGGAGGAACTTCTGGATACTGTTAAGCATCTAGATTGCTTTGTGGTTGCTGTTGCACACCCTAGTACTACTAGTTCATTGAAAAACACTGAGTGGAGATTCTCTTTTTCCTTAGCTGAGAAAAAACTAATACAGGAAGTGTGTCAGTCAATGGCTAATTGTATTTTTGTTTTGAAAGCAATTAAGAACAAGTATATAAAATATGGAAACTCTCCAACACCGTTCTGCTCATACTTCATAAAGACTGCTTGTTTGTGGATGTGTGAACAAATTCAACCTGAAAATTACAGCATGGATTTGATGAGATGTGTGTTAGATTGGATCATTGATTGCTACAAACAAAGAAACCTACCACACTACTTTATTTCTGAGCAGAATCTGATTGGACATCTGTCAAAGGAGATCTGTAAAGATGTGATCACAAAACTGACAGATGTTAAAGAAAATCTTTGGGTTAAGGCAATATCAAGTATTGATGGTTGTGATGATTGGGATATAAGAACATTTATCAATGAAGAGGTATGTGATGGTTTGAAATAGCAAGCATAAAAAATGAGGATGATTATATAACACTGAAATACAATCTGTTAAAACACCCAACAACTACAGAGCTGCTTAAATCAATCTTAAATATTATTTTTGAATATAAAGTTACAACACGAACAAATAATTTGTTTCAAATTAATTTTGTTGGTTTGGACAGCTTTGTCATGAGTTGGATTGAAAATGTCTGTCCTGAAGGAATTCTCAGAAGACTAGAAGAAGTCATATTACCAATGGTTGAGAATATTGAAGAGATAGTGATGGAAGGATATGGTGACATATACAAGACATGTTTGTATAGACTTTTAGGTGATACCTACACTTATACATTAGTATATCTGGGTTCCAAATTTCCCGGTGTAGACCTAGATGCCTACAAGAATAAACCATTAAATTACTACACACTAGGTGCTGAAATGATCTGGCCAGATGGCTGGAGTGATCATGGCTTGGGAGGCAAAGTTCTTGTAGTACAACACCATTATTTAATGGGTAATTACAAGGAATTAAAAAGGGGATTTATACCTAAAGCATCACTAAATGAATGGAATAGTATTCCTGAAATGAGTATATGTAAAAGAAAACTTAATTTGAGGTACCAGGCATGGGCTACTGTGGACAACCTTCTTGTCAGTTGTTT
The DNA here is from genome assembly GCA_025631205.1 of Nesometra sesokonis. Lineage (NCBI taxonomy): Eukaryota > Metazoa > Echinodermata > Crinoidea > Comatulida > Antedonidae > Nesometra > Nesometra sesokonis. The sequence continues at coordinate 15,236 of JAOTQE010082978.1, forward strand.
ACCTCATGAAAAGAATGAAAATTACTTACATCCACTGGCTGTTATGCTCTACATAGAGGCCAGAGTTTCACTTCGGAATGGAAACACACAAATCACAAATGAAGCTTTGACAGCTTTGAAAAACGAAAATGTATTTACAAGTGACTCAAACACAAATACACTAATAAAGGTGATTGACAGTATAATTGGTTTACTAGGGGTAATGAGAATGATTTACTACAGAAAGTGAGGAGGAAGGTTTATGAGAGTAGTCCGGGGAGGGGGAGGGGGG
>JAOTQE010082989.1:0-13593 GCA_025631205.1 Nesometra sesokonis
GCTATTTGAATTGCTTGTGGGCTAGTGAAATGTAAAGTCAACTTGCCCAGTGAACTAGTCAAAACAAAAACAAAAATTGAGGCCCTGAAACGTTCAAAATATGTCCCAATGCGTGAGGCTACGCATTATGTGAGAGAGTTGGCAGGTATTGTATAGTATTATTTGGGGCGGATCCAGGATCATATCAAAGAGGGCGCAAAAATTACACTGCTGGGTGGGCGTGTTCAGATTGCCAAATATATAACAAGCAAAATATAACATTATTTTGCATGTTTTCGACTATTTTATGCTTAGTTGTCTGCGTCTTACCTATATTCTATTTTTATGGGAAATTTTAGAGGCGGTGCATGCACTATCAGAGGGGTGCACATGCACTTTTGACGATATTAGAGGGCGCAAGTCAGATGCGTCCCTTTTAAATCCGTCTCTGATTATGACCAGGTTGAAGCCCTTACATTATCAACAAAAATATTGTGGTTAATTATAAGTATTTGGTTTTGACTTCAGAATAATCCAGCTAATTTATAAAAAGCCTCATGTATTTTGTTTGTTATGGATGGGTAGCCAAGCTAGAGTAGTGATTAGTGTGCAATATATAAAGCATCAATAACCTGTGCCCACTCATCAATCCACCCACACAGGTTGTTATATAGCAGGCCTTCCACAACTCACTATTAAACTGTTCATAATTTTACATACAGTTTTAACTAGCTTACATAGTATTAGTAATTCAGTGAAATGTACAAATTATCCCAATTGAAAAATTTATACTGGTAGTCCAAAAAACATGACTTGTCAGCCATGGCTTTTGAGTTTGTTGTTGGCCCTACCCAAAATATCCACATAACTATAGGCCTCTATGAGCATTCCTGTATTAAACCAGAGCAAGAAATATACGAGAATCAATTGTATTATAAATTAAATTGTTTTAACTGCTAAATTTGATGGCTAAAACCATACTCAGGAAAATACTGCAATTCTGCAATTTAACGTACTGGTGGTTATCGTGGTCATTATATTTATTTTGAATTCAAATTTATGAAACGTGATAGACTCATTGGACATTTAACCTCTGATGATAGTGTCCCAAAATTATGTATAAACACATACTTTATATTTTATTATTTTCGGAAACCTTTTTTTTGAGCCGCTCCATGATTTATTTCCTTTTCTTCTTTCAATCTTTTACTTCGTTTTATTAAGTTATATTATTTTTATTAAGAACACATTTAAACCTAATCTTAGGCCTAATTATAAAAATTTAACAAACACAGTTACAACATAAACCCTTATATACAAAAATATTTAATGTGTTAAGTCAAAGTCTTCTTTAAAAAATATATTTCCAAATCTTCTCTAACGTTTCAAACCGAAGTTTAGACTGGTCTAGGCGACCTCTACAGCCACATTAGATAGTCTCTCTTCATTGCTTCTATGAATGGATGTCGAATTTTATATCGTCGGTGTATAAGACGCACACCGAATTTTGCGACCAAAATTGCGTATTGAAGGTGCGACTTATACACCGAAATATACGGTAGTTTTTTGTTAAGAATATAAAACTTATTTTATTTTCACTGAAATTATTATTATGGCAGGCTTAAGCTCAATCCAAACTATCAAATTTTATTTTATAAAAATGTTGATATACATATACCCATATATGGTAATGATATGGCCATTTATGGTTATGATGTGATGTCATCATGGCCATACACATCAAAGTTTTTTGTAAAATAAAATTTGATAATCTGAACTGAGCCTAGAGTGTGATCTTTGACTCAAGCCAAGTAGATTCAATAAACATAATGTTTGCAGTACACCACAACCCATAACCCAGCTCAGATCCGAAAGGTCCACTAATCAACCTCAAGTAAGAAAGTATAATGCATACTTCAAGCAATGAGATACACGCCATCGTGACAAGATTCAATATTTCGACATAAATCATGTCATCATCACGAATGTGCTCAGATACTTCTCTCATAAGACACATGGCTTTCTTATAGCTATGTACAGTAATCTCTGTTTTCAACAATGCTTTTGTTTCTAGCTTGTCTCACTGCACCCTATATCAATTGCTTGTGACATGGCTATTGTTTTAGTCTTCACACCTCCTTGAAACGATGCTTTGTTTTACAGTAGCTAGTTTCTCCACCCTATCACAATTGGTTGTGACAATGGCTATTGTTTTAGTTTTCACACCTCCTGAAAACGATGCTGCTTTGTTTTAGCTAGTTTCTCCACCCCCTACTCTTTGACTACCAAGTCACAGCCTCGTTATTTAACCGCACTCAATGGACTATCTGTACTCTCACTCCTTAGGACGATTGAAGCACATAGATCGAAACGTTGAGTAGCTTAAAACTACACACTTGGTGTACCACAAACGTTATATATGTGCCACGTGTATATGGAAAATTGAAAATTTATAGATTATAAAACTGCACATTGTTATCTTTAACATGCAAAAAAAATCAGTTTCGTATGATGGTTCCTTGCGAAGTTATGGACAATATTCTGTATGTGGCAAAGCCAAGTCAAATGAGACATAAGTTGGAAAAATCGAAAATTTAGTTTTTATGGATTATAAAACTGCACATTAAGTTTAAACATTTAAAATATAAGTTTTGAGAAAACTGCAATCAGTATATATTGACTAAGCAAGGTCATTTTAAATTAGTCTTTAAAAATTTTTTGATCATATATCTGAAAATTGATGAGGTAGTATGAAAGTTGAATGTATGAACTGTATATTTTTTAAATAAAATAAAATTTGAAAAAAATTGACCATTTTTAAATTTCTGCCTATTGTGAAAAACTAGCATTTGCGATGTCTCATTTGGTTTGGCTCTGGCACATGTGTATCGACAAGCAATATTTAAGTTTAGTTTGTGATCTATTTCTTTTTCTTATTCCTCAGGAAACTATGCTGGGGATAGAGTTTCAATGGTATGTGATCAAGTAATTCTAAAAGATGACGTCAATACTAAAAAGAGTTGGCGAATTTATAAATGTAAACATCCTAGATTCAAACCCAAGCAGACCACCGCCATTGGACGGAGAAATCATTTACAGTAAAAATAACGTCTGTGTACACCCGCCCTCGAACCTCTCCACCGACGTTTTACATTTTCCTGGATATTTAACATTAAGAGCTCAACAGAAGGGCGAAACTGGATCGACTTTGATCCTAACATGGATTCCAAATTCAACACTTAAAGTTAATAAGACCGGTCGTTCATCAGCGCATGGTTCACCTAAAATTGGAGCTAATAAGAAGCAAGCGGGTGATGCGCATAAAAAGTTAAAAGATGGGGAAGAATCTAAAGATGATAGGACTAGTCGTGATAGTGCATTCTGTGGAGAGAAAAGCTTCAGCGAGTCTGAAGGTGATCGGAAAAGTTTGAGTGGTTCGATCTTAAGTCAGCCTGAGTCTGGGATTGAGGTGAGCGAGGTTATTGAAAGGAATTCAGAGGTTGATAAAATAAATGATGTCCAACCGGTGATGGAAGTTGAAGAGAATAATGGAGAAGAGATGGCAGAAGGAACATCTGGTGATAAAGAGGAATCAGATATGGGAAAACAGGAGAAGAGTGTTAAAGAGCAGAAATCCATGGATTCAGAGTCATCAGAGAGTGGTGACATCCCAGTTGAAGACCAGTTAGCATCGCTTGTTGCTGTCACCGGAGATGAAACTGGTTCTGAAAGCGCCAGCAGCTCAGGTCGACCAACCGAACTCGCGATAGGTTCTGAGCTTGAAGTCAAAACAGAAGATAGAAGTTTTAGTTCGGAATCAACGGATCCGACTAGCGATCAGACATCCCCATTAAGAAAAATGTTGAAAGAGTTAGACTTACCTGGAGCACGCCATCACAGTTTGTCATCATCAACGACACCGACGACCTCTAATAAAGATCCTCTATCACTGCCATCGACACCATCTGGTGAAGATCCCTTTGAGCAGGAAAGGGTTGCAGATGCACCAGATGAACCAATGTACAATATGACATTCCCTTCAAATTACGTTAGCTATTCCACGGACAGTCCATCGCATTCGCGAGGTCAAGGGTCAGCTAGAGACCAACTCTGTGGAGTGTTTTCTGTCGATCTCGGTGAGATGCGTTCACTGCGTTTGTTTTTCTCGGATAAGGAGGAACGTAATGGACAGTTTGTGATCGCAAGTCCCGAGAGCCAGTATAAGGTGCTTCATTTTCATCATTCTGGACTTGGAAAGTTGGCGGAGATTCTCAATGACTGGAAGTATGCTGTTAGGAACACATTCAAGGTAATGCATTGATTGATAGAATTAATTACTAGATTTAAAAGAAGGGTTCGCAACTTACACATACACAAAACACATGTTCAATATTTTAGCTGCAAGAAGTTGATGATTGTTGTAATACTGGTCAACGGAAATGGATACGTCCTAAATTCCTTACAGGCCTGAGCAAACCCACTTGCCCAAGGCCCGGGACAAGTGTTTTTTACAATCGGACAACTAAATTTATGGGACCCACTTGTCTGTGGAAATATTATCAGCTTAAGGCCCTGAAATCCACCTTGTGACAGTACGTTGTAGAATAGCCTAAACTTCGATGTACTAGTGTGTTTATTTCATAAGTGTAAATTTAGTTTCTATTTTTAGGTATTGCGCAAAACCGGCACAAGTAAATTATTTTTTCGTACAAGTGAATTTTCCAAAGGTACGTGCCCTGGGACAAGTGTAAAAAATTAAATTCCCTCACCCCTGCCTTAAACATCTAAGTTGAAAACCGTCAAATTTCTGTCACAGTTGATGATTATTTTATGATGATCATCAACTATTTGTAGCTAAAAAACTGAAATCTATTTCAACACATCAACTTACAAAATGAAAGTGTAACAAATCCATTTCTGTTTATCTGATTTGTAAAATTATGAAACCTCACTAATGAATGATTGATTGATTTTTACCAAATAAATAATTAATTATTTGATTGATGTTATTATTTGTTTGTTTGCGATCAATGAATTGTTGGATTGGTCATCAATTTGATTGGTATAGTGATTGATTAATTCAGTGTTTTGATAGATAGGTTGATTGACTGATTGATGTTTTCTCCTTTGATTAGTTGATTGATTTGTGGATTGATTAATTGATTGATTGATTTGTTGATTGATTAATTGATTGATTGATTTGTTGATTGATTGATCAGTTTGTTGATTGATTAATTGATCTGTTGATTGCTTGATTTGTTGATTGATTGATTGAATGATTGAATGCTTGATTGATTGATTGAATTGATTGATTAATTGATTGATTGATCAATTTCTTGATTTGTTGATTGATTGATTTCTTGATTGATTGATTGATTAATTGTTGTTTTGATTGATTGATTTATTGATTGAATAAGTGATTAAATGAATTGATCAAAAAAATGAAATACATTTAATTATTTATTTATTGACTATTTGTTTGATTTATTTATTGAATAATTGATTGATCAGTGAATTGATTGTCATAAACTTCAGTTTAGAATAAATATAATCAAAAATAAATACACAGTTGATAACATACAGTACTTTATCAATAGTAACCTTTTTTATAAAATTCTATTATTAAATATCATTGACATCAGTGCTGTGTCACAATGACAATAATATTTTAATCATCCTAATCATTGATCATGTCTCATTTTGATGTCATTGTAATTGCCAAAATGATAATTGTGTATCGAAATGTAGTTGTCATCGTCATTGCTATCTGCCAACTTGTGTTTGAGGTTGAAATTTCGTCTTTTGTTTTAGTGTGTTTTTTTCCTAATTGATATTGGTGTCAACACATTGTCTTTAAAACCATCTACAGTGTGACAATTTGATTGCAGCTGTTTTGCATACCAGTTTTTTTGGGGTTAAATATCAGGGGTGAGGAGACCGTACTTAAGCCTGTGATTGTGGACTTAACCCTAAAGGGATAACTAGATAAGTCTACAATATTTAACAAACCATCCTGCCATACAATTAATTAATACAAACCTTGGAGAGTGTTAATGTCACCAGACAAATAATGTAGACATCACAAAAACTCATTAGCAACTTAATTTATTCAAAAACCATAGTGTGTTTTGCACAAGACAATTTATTAGTGATTCAAAACTTGATGTTGTTGTCAAAATTAATTTCAGTATGCTTAAAAACGTTTGTTTTGGTAGAGAAACCAGAAAGGCTTTGTGTGTATGACCTGTCTGTTTTTAAATGTAATAATAATTTTTTTTTCCAATACTGTATTTAATGTATTGCATTGCTTTGTTTGATGGCTGTTTGTATGTGAAGTTTGATGGATTGTTGTTTTTTTGTACTTTGTTTCTTTTTGTTCTTTATAACATGCAGCCTTTTACGTTTGCTGGTTATATTGGCCACGGGATGTTTCCCGATCACGTCAACAAAGGGCGACTGGTAAGGTTGAACTGTGTCAGTACTTGTTCGTTTTACTGGTCTCTCTCCAATTAAACCCGCAATTAAAATGCTTCTCAAATTTAAAGTGCATTCCCTCTAATTTAAAGACCTTCAAATATGTTATTAAAGATGACAATGTTGATTGGAATTTTTATTTTTCTAATATGGATCACTACTAACCTTTTCTGCTAACAAAATATGTGAGCTGTCACCACAAAATTAGTCGTGTTGTACAAAAAAGCAAAATTGAATTATTGTCATATTCTGGTAGAAGTTATTATAAAGCTTTAATTTTTGGTGTTTTAATTAGGTTCACCGGTTGATTATAATCAGAAATATAATTTTCAAATATACATGACATTAAAAACACACTTTAATAAGAGTTAAATTGATTTTAAAGATAACTTTTGACTTCCTGCAGGTTTTTCCATTGATCTTGAAAAATAACTTTTTTACAAAATGTACCTCAAAAACATGTGTATTGTAAATAAACATAAACATGATGTTTTTTATTATAATATAATATATATATATTAATTATAAGTAATAAACTCAACAAAGCAGCATAAATCTCGTTTTCATAAAATTATGACTTTCTGCCTATTTTTAATGATATCTCAATGTGACCTGGCATACAACACAAATCATTTTGTCACGACAACTCACATATGGTGGGCAGTCGACAGACCCAAAACCGACCAACTTTCACGCCAACCATATTGTTGGGTTTTTTGAACAGTTCGATTTACATTAGGGAGGGTGAAGTTCATCTTTTTGACATTAATTTCATGATTTTGAGACTTTAATAAGGTCGGGTTTAACATGAAATACCGTTTTCTGGAGGATCAGTAATGGAAGAGTTGACTGCTTTCCATTTGTTAACACAGTAGCCATGTTGAAGTGCGGTAGTACGAAAACCAAAATAAATTGCATTTGAAAGATTTTAATGGCATAGCTATTTCGTACTTTTAAAAAAGACCACCTCTTTGGAGGGAGACCACTATTGTCCAATATAAATTGCATAGCTTATTCATTCCCGCTTCCAGCAATAGCTTTCATTCCCGCTTCCAGCAAACATTTTTTGGTTGTGCCTAGATTAATATTGTAATATTCATTGTTTTTTTAGTGCATTACATTTTAACCTCATGTTTAGCTCAGAATTTGTCTATAATGTCTTCATGTTATTATTGTGGTCACGGTATATATCATGGTAACATGGAATTTTACAGTTAATAAAGTAAAGTTCCGTCTTAAAGTCCTATTGCAAACATTTGTGGTCACGGTATATAGGTCATGGTATCATGGAATTTCACCTTCAAATAATAAGTAAAGTTCTTTGTTCAAATCATATATCAAAAATTTTTATCAATTTAATCTACTAACAATTTTATCATTCATACAAAAACCTAGAAATAAAAATTCATACCTCTAAATTACAGAAATGTACGTGCCTCAAGAGTACTTTTGGATGTGCTACATCTGTCTTCAGCTGATGTTTTGCTGTGATCTTCTCATCAACGATGATGTCAGATGTGAATGACGTCATGGAAACTTGAGACGTCAAGTCAGCAAAACATCTGCTGAAGATAGATGTACTCCTGAGGTACATTTCTGTAGTGTAGAACTATAAATTTTTATTTTTATTACGTATGAATCTCCACTTTTATACATAAACATGTTTTGAGTGGTATGCGCACGTGCATTTTGATTTGTACAAAAGGGGCGGAGCTTATCACTGTGCTAACGTTAAAGTTAACGTTAACGTTCGGCGGTGAAATCTATCTAGTATCCCATTATAACCAAAACCCACAAATGTCTCATTAAACAGAAGTTTAGATTTTCTTTCAAGGGAGACTACCAAGAAAATGGTCAGCAATTTTCTACAAGTACAAGGAAAATACAGCCTGTAAATAGACCTTCAAACAAATTATAACTGAAATCATTAAAAAAAAACCACTCGCCTTAAGTATCAGTAATATCACCAAATTTATATATATTTCAGTATATTTATTATTAACTCACAAATTACATATTTGCCAGCACATAACTGAATTGCCTATGTATTTATACAAAAAAAGTATTAAAATAATATTAACTGTACAAATAAGTTTAACTGTACATTTTTCAAAATAATTAGAGGGTTTCCTTTGAAAAAAAAATAACTCTGTTAACATGGTAGATAATGGTAGTGACAAGGTAGATATAGGCTATAGTTAACAGAGTTAATCATATAAAAACTAATATATCAAGAGGTACTACAAAGGATATGGCCAGTAAGGCTCTAAAAGTAATACAGCCATTATGTAGAATAAACCTTCACATTAATTAACTGGCATTAACAAGCAATTACTTATTGACCTTAAGTCATTAATAACTTCAACAGACAGGGTAATTACTATCATATACTACCTTACTAGGTAGTTCTTTGTGGTTCTAGGTAGATCTCCCTAGTAATTTAGCATGTTAGACCTACCTAGTCAAAGGGTGTTATTTTTTTCAAAGGGTTTACCTTGGTGTGCTCCTCCTTGCGGCACTGTTGTTGTCTGAAGAGACCGCTATATAGCAGCAGTACATGGTGTTCCCATTGTATCACCTGGTGCATTATACATTCATGTATAATAATACAGTTTCTATGAGGATATTTCTATGAGGATATTTCTATAATAATAATAATAATAATATTTATTTGGTATTTTTAACCTGGATAGAGAATAGGCAATGAGCCCAAACAGAATCTGCACTCTCTCCATGAGGATATTTCTATGAGGATATTTCTATGAGGATTCTAGGCATGTGGTACTGTACAATTTTAACATCATTTGATGCAAACAACATGTATTTATACAGTGATCATAAAAAAAATTATGGAGAGGCTACTTGGATAAGAAAATTAACTACTGTATGTTAACATGGTAGATAATGGTAGTTTAACAAGGTAGATAAAGGTAGTTAACAGGGTTAACCCTATAGAAACTACCATATCAAGGGATACTACCAAGGATATGATCAGCAATACTCTACAAGTATACATAGAAAATACAGCCATTATATAGAATAAACCCTTAACGCATTATTAATATCATCAACAGAGAGGGTAGTTATATACTACCTTACTAGGTTTTTTTCTGTGGTGCTAGGTAGATCTCCCTAGTAATTTAACACATGGTAGATCTACCTAATCAGAGGGTGTTATTTTTTTCAAAGGGATGATTTGTACAATAATGGTGCTTTTATATTCTTTTTCAATTAATAATGAGAATACTATTATACTATGAGGAAATAACATCATATTAAATACTTTGCAGGATGTGGTGATTCTAATGTTCGTTGGTGTAAATAATATTTATTTTTTTTACAATGCAATATTTATAATCACTTATAATATATAATATATTATTTTAATTATTTATAAATATTTATTATATATATGGTGAGGTTACTTATGAAATAAAAATAAATACAATTGATGCAAATAACGGTACTGACTGACAACACTGTTTACTATGAGGAAATAATAAATAACATAGTATGGTAATACTAACATTTTGTACAAATAATTTTTATTTATAATACGGTAATAATAAATATTGATAATTAACATTATGGTGAGGCCACTTGAAAAAAAAAACAATTTAGAACAACAGTGTTCAAAATGCGGCAAAAAAAAAACCAAAAAAAAAAAAACACTAAGTGAACTAACAACATACATGCCAGCAATGCCATCCACCAATAAAATGTGAAATTGCCATTTTCTTAATTTCGTGTCACATCCAACAGCAAGTTAACTTGCCATTTATAGGATGAGAACTACGCCATGCTTTATAAACCAAGTCTCATTATGAGGCTTAGGGAGTGGCGTTATGTCGTAGGAACCAACCTAGCGTTCAGCCAGGTTTGAACCCAGGACCTCGGGATTGGAAGGCAAGCATGCTAACCACCAAGCTACAGCGCCATGCAATTCATGACTTTAAAAATAGTTAAAGAGAAACTGTCAACTTTTAAAATGTTATTTGCTAAAACATTAGTGTAAATAATGCTATTTTGCAACACATTAATAAAACTGTATATTTGTAATATCAGTTTAACCCTTTCAGTGTTCTCTCAGTTCTCTCAATGGTTTTTAGCCATCAAATTTTCTTGTAAAAATTACAATTAATCAGTCAAATTTTGCTTATAAATCGAAACATACTGTAGGCCCTACTTATATATTGTAATATAATATTGATTCTTATTATTTTATGTCTTCCCTCTACTCTTTAGTATTACAGAGAAAACAGGAATGCTCATAGAGGTCTATATTTATGCAGATAACTGCGTTAAAGCCAAAACCAACCCATAAGCCATGCCCGACAAGTCATGTTTTTTGACAATTTATCAGTATAAATTTTTCGTTTGGGATAACACTGCCTTTCTCTGCGTTACCCTTGTAGTAATCATAACTAATCTAAAAGGTGTGAAAACAGTGACTTGAATAGATTCATAACTAAATAGATCAAAGATACCTATATGAATAGAGAAGAGTTGGTTAATACCTAATAATAAGCTTGATTTCATACATTTTAGGTTAGTTATGATTGAATACTTCTGATTTTAGTTTAAGAATAATTCTGATTGGTTAACACTTTTGGCATTGGTGCTTAAAAGCTGGAATTTTATGGACAAATTTTCATTCCTGATTATGACATAATTTATATCAAAATATTGAATCCTGTCAAGATGGCGTGTATCTCATTGCTTGGAGTATGCATTGCACTTTCATACATCATACATTACTGGGATTCAGTTTTAGTGGGCTTATACTAGGGTTTACAGTATGTCCGCATCACATACATTTCAGATTCATCTAATCAATTTAACTCAAAGCTGTTATACCAATAAAAACTTGTTTTTTTATCCTTTGCAGAATGCTGATAAAGAGACCAATAGATTGTGTCAGAAGTTCTCAATAGTTCGTCCAAACTGGAAGAAATCTGAATGTCATCCTGAAGAAGGAATGTACGACATGATAACAGAGGAAATATGGCTGTCATATATTAATGATTTGGGACAAATAGAAGATGAATTTGGACTAAGAAAGGTAAGATTTAATTATAAAGCTGGGACACTTAACTCTCCCTATAGGGCCTAAGGGTCAATTTGTTCTCAGGGGGAATATTGCTTTCATCCTGTCATGTTGTTCTTCTCAGTCATCCGCTGGCTTTCTTTAAAACTATACATACTTTTAATTAAAGTGACACCCCTGTATATGGCATGAAAATCTTTCAAGCAAAATCAGGGAATTTTTTTATAGGAATTAACTGTGATCATGTTGTATAGTGTGATCTCACCAAATTTTTTGGATTTATAAATACTTTTTTTTTTTTATTATTTCGTGTCACATCCAACAGCAAGTTAACTCGCCACTTAGGATGAGAACTACGCCATGCTTTCTAAACCAAGTCTTATTATGAGGCTTAGGGAGTGGCGTTGTTATGTCGTGGGAACCAACCTAGCATTCAGCCAAGTTTGAACCCAGGACCTCGGGATTGGAAGGCAAGCATGCTAACCACCAAGCTACAGCGCCACTCAAATACATGGTTATAATGCTTTTTATGATTACAAGTATATTTAATATATTTATAAGCCATTTTGGCCCTGTATATGTTTTAAAGCAAAATACTCACAACGGTGGGTGTAGTATATATTCGACCATATCCCGGACTTCTTCTGATGATCGAATGATCGGGATTCAGACGAATATATACAACACACACCGTTGTATTTTGCTTTAAGCATTACTATACCGGGCCGAAATTGCTTATAAATATATGTGAGGTCTCACCACAAAATGAGTCTCATGGTAGGAAAATCCAAAATTGAGTTATTGGAACCTTCTAATAGAGCAAAATATAAGCTGTAGCCTACACTTTAGATGACATTTATTGGACAAGTAGATCCAAAGATATGAGCATTTGAAATTTCCATGTACAAAAACAAGGTTTAGAGAAAATCGCACATAAAGCAATCAATTAAATGAGTAAAAATCTCAGAAAATCTACATGAAGTACACTTTCCTGCATGCAAACAGACCTAAAGATTATATTATAATGAAATATAAGTACCATAGTATTCATAATTGATTAAAACTAAATTTCTCAAAAATTTGACTTCAAACCTATTTTGGTGATTATCTCAATTTGATCTCGCCTACGATGCGACTCATTTTGTGGTGAGACCTCACATATTAAACTCTAGGTACAGCGTTAAATCATTTGTTTTTGTTTTATTTCTTGGCAGGCTATATTTTTTGGTGGTATCGATGAGTATGTCAGAAGGAATATATGGCCATTCCTTTTACATTTTTTTGACTTTCAAACAACTCGACAATTTAGAAATGAACTACGGACAGAGAAACGTAAACTGTACAAGGAGCTTGATAAACAAAGGTAATTTATAACTGTAATGATTATTATTTTGAAAAATAAAATTGCATATATATTTGATATATAAAGTAGGCTGATCGGTTAAGGCAAGAGAACCGTGAACCATAGCAAAAACAACAGTACAGGTTCAAGGTACAGCTCCCACAATGGTTCTGGTGGTGGAACAAGTCTTCTCGGATAAGGACTCTAAACTGTAGGCCCAGTGTACACAAACGACTCTTGTGCACTATAAAGAACCCAGTAGATCTTTCGAGATGAGTAAGGGTGACCCTGGTGTACTGGTCTATACATCCCCTGCTATGGACAGATGAATGAGTGCCTGTACCGGGAAGCAAGACATGATATGACCCTTAGGGGGTAAAAAAAATCATATGAATGTGTAACATCTGGTCCACAGCGCCTTGAAACTCCACTGTATAAGGTGCTATATAAATCTAAGTACATACATTACATTACACTCCAGAATTTCAAAAGGTTCGGAGTTTATCCCAAATAATTAAATTCCATTGATAATGATAATAGAGTTTTAACCCTTGCTCTGATTAACTTACTGTAATATCTAAGTGTTAAAAATAATTTTGAGGGCGCCATCAATGCTTGTTTTATATCATAACACAGATGATGTAACATGCTTTTTTCAAACCTTCAAGTCGGGAGTTTTAACCTTGTACTGAACGTCTCTACCGACCATGCTCATATACTCCCAGCTTGTATCAACTCATTGTTGTAAAAG
>JAOTQE010083000.1:0-15506 GCA_025631205.1 Nesometra sesokonis
ATTATTATTTATTATTATTATTATTTATTATTTATTATTATTATTATTTATTATTATTATTTTTTATTATTATTATTTATTATTATTAACATCATCATCATCACCATCACCATCATCATCATCATCATCATCATTATCATCATTATTATTATTATTAGTCACAGTGTTATTTTTATGACATCTGCCTGAACAGTGTTTGTAAAAAAAGTTTGTAAAAAAAAAAAAAGTTCGCGGGGTTCGGACGACTCCCCACGGAGCTGGGGTTCCGCTAAATGGGCTAATATTTTTTGGGGTAAAACGATTAAAATGGCCACTTAGTAAACATAAAATATAGGTCACCGTGCCTCCATGCAGGCACCGTGACCAATCACTAAAAGATGACATCTACTAAAATTAATGTCCAAATTTAGCCTATTACAGGTTAAGTGTCTTTTAGCATGTAAAATAACGTAATTTTTCGTGGCCTTCGGCCCCTGGACCCCGATCGGAGGCCCTCAGCCGGCGGCCCCTGTCCTAGCCTAAATCTCGCTTCGCTCGCAAGGCGGAACTTCGAAACTATAATGCAGACTGAACTGAAAAATGGGACATTTTGATGGATTCTAATGTGTCTTTTAGCATGTAAAATAACATACGGTATTTTTTGAGGGCCGTCGGCCTCTGAACTTCAGTCGAGCGCCCTCGGCGCCCCTGGTGCCCAGCCTAAATTTCTCGCTTTGCTCTCAAGTCTGAACTTCGAATCCAAAACAAACTGATCTGTAAAACGGGACATTTTGATGGACTCTGATGTGTCTTTTAGCATGTAAAATACCGCAAATTTTTCTGGGAACCCTCGGCGTACTCCTGACCCTAAATTTATCGCTTCGCTCGTAAGTCTGAATTTGAAACCAATACAGGCTGAACTGGAAAGCGATACATTTTGATGGACTCTATGTATCTTTTAGCCTGTAAAATAATGCAATTTTTCAGGGTCTTCGGCTCCTGAACCCCGACCGGGGCGCCCTCGTCCTTCCCCTGGCCCCCAGCATAACTGCTCGATTGCGCTCGCAAGTCTGAACTTGAATCCTAAACAAGCTGATATGGAATGGAAAACGGGAGTTGATGGACTTATGTGTCTTTTACCATGGAAATACCGCAAATTGTTCAGGGGCCTTCAGCCCCTGGACAGGGGCGGATCCAGGATCCGCCAAAAGGGGGGGCACACTTTTAAATTCCGGGTGGGCGTGGTTCTTAGGTTTTCCCTGACGAGCAAAAAAAAAAAAAAAAAGGTATCTTCCCTTATTTTTGTGCTGTGGTGTTGTATTTTAGTCAATTTTTGGCTTGTGTTTAATATAAGAGGGCGCAACTACGTTTTGGCGATAATACGGGGGAGGGGGGGGGGCGCCGGCGCCCCCCCTAAATCTGCCCCTGGGTGAGTCTGTTCGGTTGGTAGTCGGACAAAAAAAAGTTGGCCGATGCAAAACGGGGGGGGGGACACGTGCCCCCTGTGCCCCCCCCTAAATCCGCCACTGCTGGACCCCACCGGGTACCCCCGGCGGCCCTTGGCCCCAGCCTAAATTGCTCGCTTTCGCTCACACGTCTAAACTTCGAAACCAAGACAGGCTGAACTGGGAAAGGGGATATTTTGATGAACTCTAATGTGTTATTTAGCGTGTAAAATAACGCAATATTTGGGGGGGCTTCGGCTCCTGGACCCCGACTGGGGGCCGCTAGCGACCCCTGGCCCCGCCCCAGCCTAATTTGCTCGCTTCTCTCGAAAGTGGTCTCCCACCACCTTTCATACCATCTTGTTAAGCCGGTGTCACGCCAAAATAGGTGCAGTTGCAAAATTAGACCGGGCACTCACTACGTCGTATCGACGGCCATCGCGACTCGCACGACTAACTGTCGCTCCCTGTGTGTGTGGTTGCCAGGCGCGATGACAGTCTTCTAACCGTCGGCCGAAGGCTTTTTAGTGATTTCACTGTTGAATCACTATAAAAAAAACCCGTCGACCGATGAAGACTCCCTTTGCGTCTGGAAACCACACACACACACACATACACACACATCAGGGAGCCACGACTTCTTCGTGCGACCGTCGTCGCATGAGTGTCCGGCCTTATAATAACAAGGTTTGGCTGTACATGCGGGATTTAAACGTATTAGGCCTATTTCGTATGCTTCAAACTACCGTGCGATTGGCAATTTTCGAGTATTGTTGCTAGCACAGTATCAGGGCCGGCGGAACGTTTTTGAAAGCCCAGGAGCGGATCCAGATATTTCCAAACGGGATAGGGGTACAGACCAGTTCAATTTTAGTGGGGAGAGCACAGAAAGACAGGGGGTGGGTGTGGGAGGATCCGCCTCCCATAGAAAATTTGGACAATAATAAACCTTAGACGCTCATATAGAGCATCTTGGACTATACATTTGAAAAGTGGGGATGGCCACTCAAAAATGAGGGGACAATTTTTTCTCTTTACAATTTTACTCTTTTAAAGAAGCGAGCAATTTTGACTGTTGGACAGGGGGCCGTCGAGGTCGGGGTCGAATGCCCCGGAAAATTTTGCGTTATTTTATATGCTAACATACACATCAGAGTCCATCAAAATGACCACTTTTCCAGATCAGCCTGTCATGGTTTCGAAGTTAGGACTTGCGAAGAATTTTGGCTTGGGCCAGGGGGAGCCCGAGGGCCCCGGTCGTGGTCGAGGGGCCGAAGGCCCCAGAAAATTTTGCGTTATTTTAAACGCTAAAAGACACATTAGAGTCCAAAATTTAGTTTTCTAGGTGCTGCTGGAAATGAGACTTTAATACATAAAGTGCATAGCTGTCATTTTGAACATTTAAGGATCTGCGTAGACATTTGTTCCGCCAAAAAATGAGGCCCGGGCCTCTCCGCCCCCCGGTTCCGCCGGCCCTTTCAGATACACACTTTAATTAAAACGAAATGTAAACATACCGCAACAGTCTATAAAAATCTGTAAGCTGTCTCTTCTTTAAGTTTCAAACTCATCAAGGTAGAAGGTTGGGCAAATCAAGGCACTTATGAACCTGCAGGTTGAAAGCTTTTCCGGTTTCAGTGATTATCTAACAATGCGATGACTTCATATTGTATTCAGTGTGTTCACTGAAGCTTTTCCAATCGTAAAGGCTGGTTTCATGTCGACGTTTAGTTTTATCGTCAGAAATTGTGATTTTTTTCAGGAAATCGACGTAACGCAATGTGAAATACAGGGCCGTAGCCATGACATTTAGAGTGGTCAGGTTGGGGAGAGAAGCATATATTGACTGGGGACCAAGGCCCGATCAGAGCTACCGGTTGGGGTTCATGGGCCGAAGGCCCTAGAAAATTTCCTATTTTGACATTCTTTAGACTCATTTTAATATGTTTTTTTTGTAATCTCATAATTATTTTAAAGATAATATTGAGAATATCTGTTAATGTTACATTTCACGAACACAATTATTGTTGAAACATCAGAAACAGCACATAAATAAAATTATAAACATGCAAAATAGGTTTATTACATTGTATAGATTGCGATTAAGTAAACATTTCATCAAAACAAATAATAGGCTATGACGCTTTTAAGTTGGAAGAAGGTCCCCCGTGGCAAGTTTACCATCATTCCATTAAACAAAACACCTTTGCTGAGAAGTCTTGAACTGTGTAAATCATGTTCGTAGCAATGATAAAGTGGGCCCGCTAGGCAGTGTTATATCCATACACTTTGGAAAATGGAGGGGCCTAACTTAACTTCCACATACCCACCATGGTTGGGAGAATTTTGGAAAATTATACCTCTACATGCTCGGAAATAACACTATAATTAACTAAACAATATTTTTCAAAGTATCATAAGTTAACAAATTTGAAGCTTATACTGCGTCACCATTTGCATGATTAGTAACAAAAAAAAACTACTATTGATAACATGTTTTGGACTGAGGTGGAAACAATTAGAATACGGTACCTCTTGAGCACTATAAATGATTTTCAAAATGTACCAATGACTGTTTTAGAAGAAAAAGAACACTAACTGACGGTGAGATGCAAAACTGTTAGAATATGGTATCTCTAGATGCTCATAAATGGTACTAGTTAACTGTTTTACATCCGCCCCATTATACGGTACTACAAAAAACAATGCATTTTGATGTTTCCATCTTTTGTTGACAATGCTACAGAACAAAGTACAGTCGACCTCATTTACACATCCTCAGGCTGGACGACTATAATGGAACAAACTAAAGCTTCAAAAACATTGTTTATTTTGCTCTCTTGTTTCTTTTTTTCAAACATGTTGTTTAAATAAACTAGGAGAAAAAATATGAAAACCACACATCGGATACTTACATCATTCCGTCATTGACTGAATAGTGTTTATAAAATAGGTTTGTAAATGAAAATTTCGTAAATGAGAAGGTCAACTGTAATAGAAAATAGAGGTATGGTACGAATAACGTGCACGGTTATGTTACAGTTCCAACGACGTCGCTATAATACGGTATACCTGCCAACTTTTTTGGCTCCAATGCGCGAGACTAACCCCGCCACCACCATCTGGGCCACATCCTCTCCCATTTCGTTCTGACAAGCAAAAACAAAAACAAAACAAAACGCCATCTGACCATTTTTTAGCCACTTCTGCTGCCTAAATTATCGCTGTTTTAGGGGCGGTTTCTACCGCTTTTTGCTCTATATTGTGTCATGTGAGAGAAAAACTATTGAAAGAAAGTTTTTTGGGTGAGAATTCTGCTAATGAGCGTGAGATAAATTAATTTATGCGTGAGACGTAAGAAATAGGCTGCAATGCGTGAGACTCACGCACAATGCGTGAGAATTGGCAGGTATAATATTAATATGGTATCGTCATTCAGTATTGCTTTGCGGTACTACAAAGAATAAGGCTTCATAAAGTTTTCACTATGTCAACCGAATGTTTAATAACAATATTTTGAGTGTTTATTTATACTTAATTATACATTAGTAAGTAATTAGATAAAAATACCCATGCAAGCCAAGTTCGATATTCAACTTGAGTCTGACGAGGTCTTTTATTAATGAGTTGTAAAACATAATATGCCAGATCCAGACTCAAAATTTTCCACAAATGTAACAAGTTTTAACAAGGAATCCTTGCCCCAACCCGCTTGTCTGGTTGATTTGTTCTGGATTTGTTAACTATGTAGCGCCACCAACGATTACAATCAGTCTATGTTATCAAAATAAGTATGGGACGTCAATAACGCCTAAAAGACCAATAAAGTAATAAAAGTGTCGAACCCAACCATAAGGCTACAAGATCCATGCACGTGAACGCAACAACCTCAATAAAGTCCCTGAAATGTATTGTTACAACGTGTAATCTTTACCAGCCTCAGAGTGCCTAGTGAAGACTACAAGTTTTGAATATGCCTTCTGGAATGCTAGTTTTTTTAAGAACCAAAATGATGGGAAATGTGTCGGCTAGGAACAACAAGTTGTCATCATTGGTGGTATTTTCCAACATGGTTCGAGAATGTACATGTGTGCTATTCTTCATAGTTTTCACATATACATTAAACTCTTTTGTTACAACTTGTAACAACTGTACATTTGGTATAAGTGTGAATTGGGTATAAGTTGCATTTGTTCGGCTAGTCTCTGCCATCAGCCTTCATGTGTATGTTCCCATTGAGAATTTGATAAATTAACCACCTCACTGGCTTATCAAATTAAATGTTTATAAAGGATAGAATAGACTATACAGCTAAGCGATTAAGTGGAAACTAATCCAATTATCCATTATTCTAAGACTTGACAAAACTTTCTAATGGGGGTGTACACTTAATGTTAACCACTCGGCTATGACATTAAAGCAGTCTGCAGATATTAATAAGAATTAAGAATCTAACATCACAAGCAAACGGTAATATTTTTAATAATCTAAACCAATAGCTAAAAAAATATCTAAAATATATGTGCGTAAACTTAGTTTAAAACATTGTAAAAATATAGTATATATACAATTACTCGAAATGTATCCTTAACTAAAAACATTGTAAAAACACAGACATACTGTATAAGGTGAAAAGTATACATACATTTAAAATAAATTAGTGGCAGGATGAAAATTTTGATTAAAAATGACAAAAAATGCCACATCGTAAAAAAAAACCAAGGATGATCATAGAATGAATTGAGGGAACAGTGAAATTACATAATTTCACTGTTCCAAGGCAATTCTTAATAATTTTATGAGAATCTTGGGCGTGTTAAAGAAGCTTGACTATCAATTACATCATGACTGATGTTTATAAAACACTGTTATTGTTATCTCATTAAGATATAATTATAAGAATGCAGATTTTCACACTATTATTGGCACTGTTATCCGTTTAGGCCTATGCTGATGATAATAGAAAATATGAAACAATAATCCATTACATTCGATAGCATTAGGAAGCAGTCTGCTTCCTATAGGAAGCAGACAATAAAAAAAGGTGGTTCCTAAGTACAGTACAGCATAAAAAATAATTGTGGGTAGGGCAGTCAGATTTTTTAAACAGGCATCTATTATTGCATTTTCTGAAATGTTATTGATGTATAGTAGTAGTTATGTATTTTTTTAAATTTATATAGTGCCTTATGCTTCATAGTCTCAAGGCGCTGTCCAATTCTTTCCAAAATGTACCCCCAAAATTTCATTTTAATAACTGGAAATTGATTCATTTATTTCTAAATTAAACACGGGTTAGTTACCTGCATTCCTCTTTACACTTATTCTCGAGTAGAAAAAGGTAAAAGTTATTGAACTCTTTTAGGCTAAGCCTAAACAATCTATTCCATATTTTCCCGTTGCTAAGCTAGTAGGTTGTAGGTTGTATCCGCGTGTATGTTAACCAGGCTATTCTCTCCACAGTAAGAGCCGTTTTTCTACGTAACACTCACACGCATTTAGCTCGCCATTGGTTACTAGATTTAGACTGTTCACATAAGCAAAGTAAATACAGATTCATCTGTTTTACTTTTAGGATCCACCCAAGAAAGTTATTATTTTGCATTTTTTGGAATTAATAAGGGATCATGTCAAAGTTATTCTACTGCAGTTACTTCAGTAATCTACTGCTATTAAACTTAATTCAGTTACTGCAGTAATCTATTGCTATTATGTCTACTGCAGTTACTGCAGTAATCTATTGCTATTAAACTTAATTCAGTTACTGCAGTAATCTATTGCTATTATGTCTACTGTAGTTACTGCAGTAATCTATTGCTATTATGTCTACTGCAGTTATCTACTGCTATTAAACTTACTTCAGTTACTGCAGTAATCCAGTGCTATTATGTTTTCCTTTGTGACTACAGTGCTACACAAGGTCACATCTCAATATCTGAATTGTTTTCAGTATTTCCTTTTCAGCTACTGAACTAATACTGTTGTAACTGAATTACTGCAGTAACTGCAGCAGGGTAATTTTGACATGATTCCTAAAATGATATAAATTTAGTAGATTAGTAATATATTTATAAATATGAATACAAGATAGTCGAATTTAGAATTTATTATGTTTGTTTTTCCTTTGGAAGGAATGGGCCTTCAGATAATCTCAACAGTAATAGAAAGGGTTCGAAACTTCACATAATACGAAAACGGACAAGTCATAAATTCTTGTAATATTTGAATTTAAAACCTTGAATATATATTATAGTTGATCAGAATTTTGTGACGATCAACATTGGAGAGCTCTCAAGACTCCAGGATTGTCCTGGAGTCTCCAGGATTTTTGGGCCATCTCCAGGGCTCTAGGAAAACTGTTATTTTCTCCCGGAATTTGAATATCTCCAGTATATCTCCCTGATTTATAATTATTTTACAACTGGGACCTTAAAATATTCAAATTGATGTGCAAGAATTAAGTTTAAAACAACTTTATTCAGTGAAAAATTGGGTACTACTATGATGGAGCCTATTTGTTTTATAATAAATGTGGTGTTGGCCATCGACACTATTGGGTGTCAGTATGCGAGTTTTAGGTGGAAAAACACGCTCTTGACCTACATAATAAAATCTCCAGGAATTTGATTTCCACAACTTGGGACCCCTGACATTGGATTGGATACATTTTAAAATTGTAAGTGTGACATATTGGTTTTCGTTATCGTATTTTGTAAGTTGCGAAACCTTTGTATTAACAGACTTAACAAAAATCCTAAAAAATTAAAACAATTTATAAAAGTTTTTAAATTGTTTTTTCTCACTTTACCACCAATTGTAGATACTATATTGGAATATTAAACAGTATGAATTTACAAAATATTAATTTACTTAATTTACCCGTAGAGGAAACTAGCTATACGACGATAAAGAGAAATTTTTACCATTAAAAAGTTTTAAAGTTTTGTGTTGCATATAATGAATGAATTTTATTCTTTAAAAACCTGTCATATGAGCGCAAAACTACTTTGCTGTACTGAAAGTTAATGCTCTTATTTATACTCAAGATATGATAACACATTCATGATGTGCCCTCACAAAATGAAAATTAAGCTATTGGCATATTTAAATATAAAATATCGTAGCTTGAAATTGTTTTTTTTTTTAATTTGGTTTATAGGTTTGAGTGTATAAAAATACACTGGCAAACTAAGGTTAAAATCCAACCTCAGCCTGATACGGTATCCCATTGATGGAGTTATGTACAGTATATTATTAAGACATTTTGAGTTATATGAATCTGCCAGACCTAAAACAGCACTCAAACTCATGACGCATGCATGCATGCATGGCTCATCTGGTCTTATCCAGTGGACTTGCCCACTCGGCCATGGCTCTAGAGGATTATATGTATTAAAACACTTTGGAGAAAATCACCTTTAATGACAAGGTTAATAATGTTAACTACCTGCCTGTAATTAAACAGGGTTTGAGGATAAAAGATTTACAAACACTACTTCAAAAACATGTTTACTTTAAAACATAAACAGATTGTAACGATAAAAGTTAACGATAAAAACTTTCCAAACCGACTAAAATTATCACTAAAGACCCTTTAAAAGCACTTTTGGTTAAAAAATGAATAAAAATAATTTCTTTTCTAATGGTGTGTAGTTATTAACAGCACACTCAATCTGAGTTAAAGTTTGACAGTGATGGTATATGAAAACATAGTGAACAAATATCGTAATGTCATTCTTTTTCTTAAGTGCCATACAAGGTACACACTTGGCTGTGAAGACCTTCCAGCGCTGGTGATCCCTTGCCCAGTTTATAATTTTGCCAGTAGAATCGGTGTTATAAAAGTTTTTAATTCAGTATAAATACTTTAGTTTTACCTTCCCCTCACTCTTCACTCCAGTATTGAAATATAAAATATTGTTTTTCAATAATTATAACAGATTAAAGTAGTCTTAAAAACAAGGTGCTAGAAATGTATATCTAAACAGATATGGGATCGGATAATACCTGTATTGATGAATAAATAAACACTTAAGAATATAAAGCTGATATTTATACAATGTACATTTGTAGACAGTGTTGAAGTACAGTATTTACATAATTTCTTAAAATTATTTGCGTAAATATTTCAAAAATTTGTACAATATTTTTTTAATAATCAAATTAAGTTATATTTGTCAATTTCAGGTCAATCATTTACTATTAAAAATTTGTTGTAGTAAACTTATGAAGCATAACCTCTATTAAGGGACTCCATCTATTAAAGCGCCACATGTTGCATACTACCAAGAAATCTACAAAATGACTGATAGTAATGAAAGAAAATAGATAAATGGAAACCTATTGTTTTGTTAAATAAACCTTCAATATTATGGTTTACGTTGAATTAAATGTTCTTGCTTTCTCTCACTTTACCACTAACTGTAATTTCAGAAACTGTATCTTAAATGTGAATTGACAAGTTTAACTATATCTTATGTGCCTTATATACAGTATTAAGTCACAGTTATTTTGTGTGGTGGGCTGATGTACAGTACAGTACCAAAATATACAGTAGTATTAAGTGTATTGTATAAGATGATGACTCAAACAATAAGCCCGTTTTCCTGTTGATCGTTATTCTAAAATCGCCGATAATCGTTATAAAGAAGTTAAAAAATTAACGACAAAATTCAAATCATGCTGGACTGCTATAATTCCACTATTTACTACGCTGTCCGCCATAATATTCATAAATCTTCGCGATGAATGAAAATCGTAATAAAACAAATTTAATAAAAATTTCAACTGCAATTTTTATATATTAGTTAGATGATTGTATATTTTATGTTTTGAAGCAAGTTACAACTTGCGAAAATTTAATAAATAAACAAAAAATGTGTGATTTATTTCTAGGCCCAAACCACGTAAATTCTTGATGTGGGCAATGTTGCCTCGCGAGCACCCAAGTTTAATGATCCAAATTATCAAAGTTGAACGCGATTTAACTTGATCCAAATAGTCAAAGTTTTTTTAACATCGAAAGTTACCCCTTTTCCCTACGTTGTGAAAATCATCATTTTTCAAAATTTCAATCGAAAATGCAGATTCAAATCGCCATTTTCGGGATTTACTGGTGGCCATAAATTCTTAACAGCTCTGCTCTTCTATGGTCAGCCACACCATTGTAAAATTATGACCTTGTCATGCTGTATATTTTGGTGAAATAAACAAAATGAGATGAATGAAATGAGATTAACGATCGACAGGAAAAAAGGCTTTAGGAGTCAAGAGTGGGCTTACACCTCGGGGACCTGTTCCGCAAAGTATGGTTTGTGGCCAAAATTTCGTTTATGTTGGGTTGGTCACATATATTGTAGTTCGCCAGGAAATTAATTTGTTATGCTAAAATTAAATAGCTGTGAAAAAATAGGGTTTTATAGAACCCAACACAATAGCATACTTTGCATTTATTATGTATTTAAATATTAGTAAATTAGTCTAAATTGTATTTAATTCTATGTACAGTGCTTATTTTATAAATCTGTTTGCATGATGCCTGCATGGGGATCAGCCTCTATAGTTTCTGGTACATGATGGTTGATGAATGGTGGCGGTAGCCACGGCATACTGCCATCTATCGAATCTGACAGTGGTTCACTAGCTTCTGAAGGAACATCAAGGCTGTGAGGAAGAGCTGCTGGTGACGATGCCTTTGGTGAATTTTCATTAATCTGTTTAAAAATAAAAATGAATTATAAATAAGCTGACAAAGATGAAACAATAAACAATTGGAATTAGTGACCTTGTTTATACTGTTTATGTGGACATAAAAAAAAGTGTCACTTTCATATGCTAAATTGTGGTAATGTACCATGAAAGAGGAAAAAAAGGGTCTGTTTAGTGCGAAATTTCGGTTTTCCAAAAGGTAAATTTTGGGAATTGACTGTAAACAATAGATAGAATTAGTGACCTTGTTTTCCTTCGTTAACATGGCCGTGAAAAAAAAAAAGAGAGGGCGTTGTTTTGATATGCTTACCCTTGGTAAAGAAGCTCAAAAACTTTGGTTTAGTGTGAAATACCACAAGGTAAATTTTGAGAATTTACTGGAGTGTAAATGATAGAATTAGCAACCTTGTTTACATCAATTTACATGGACATAAAAAGCAGAGCGCCCTTTTCATATACTTAACTGTGGTAAAGTAGCTAAAAAAGTTTTTTTAAAAAGGTCCAATAAATAGAAATCAATCTCGTTCAGTTTTCCTGTACAGTGGGAGGGAATCTGCATTCGTTTCATGAATTTGAAACTGGTTTAGTGTGAACTTTGTTTTTTTGGATGGTCAACTTTGAAATAATTAAGCACCTTTTGAAAAAAATTGACTATAGTACTGTAGGTACATGCATGTTTATTGTCGGACTGTTGCACACAAAGTTTGAAAACAATATAAAATATTAATGATGTTTTTTGTATTTTATCAAACTTTCACAGAGCCAGAGCTTTTAATATGTCAAATCTAAGAAGGAACAACTATTTAAAAGATCTCCCACAGTAGTTGCGATGATTGCTTGCCTACAATTACTTAAAATAACTGTTATGCTGACTCTAACCATTCACCAAGTCGCCAATGGCTACTGGAATTCTCATTTGGCTAAAATAAAAATGACCTTTTTCGCCAAACTGGCCAAATGAAAATTAAAAAAAAACTGTCCATTTTGCTGCCATTTATATCTTTTTTTCCACTTTAAAAAATTTTGCTACACAATTTATAATTCGGCTAAAAAATCCGCAAACTTTAGCTAGTCCCTTGTTTTTGATCAATATCAATGCATTAAGTCAGGGAAACTCATCACCAACAGCACAACACAAAGTTTTTATTAGAGGAGTAATTATAACCTTTACCTGTGCAAGTTGTATGCCCGAGCCGTTAAGGCAGGGAACTGTGAGCCAAAGCAATAACAACAGCATGGGTTCGAGGCCCGCTCACACCATGGTTCTAGTGGTGGAACAAGTCTTCTCAGATAAGGACTATAAACCATAGGCCCAGTGTACACATACGGCTCATGTCCACTATAAAGAATCCAGTATATCTTTCAAGATGAGTAGGGGGTTACCCCGGTGTACTGGTCCATACATCCCCTACTATGTGGACAGAAGAATGTAGCGCCGCTTTCGGGCAGCTAAGACATGATGGGACCCTTAAGGGTGTAGAAAGTCTTATGAATGTGTACCATCTGGTCCACAGCATCTTGAGACTTTATTGTGTAAGGCGCTATATAAATCCTGCTGCTGCTGTTATTGTTATTGTTCAGGGATGTCGCCACGCTGGACGGTGCTGGACGGCCCCGTTTGGCACTCAACTTTTCCGTCCGGCATTTCTAGGCTAGCAACCACCACTATTATTTCTACCCTTAACAATTGTCAATTTCAATAAAATATGTGACTGATACTTCAAAAAACAGAAATCCTACAGTAGCCTTATTACTAAGACAAAAGATTACAGATTTTGTTCTATGGGTGGGTCACAGTTTACGAAAAAGGGGGCGCTGTTTGCCGTCCGGCACTCAAAAAAGCTGGTGACATCCCTGATGGTTATTGTTTTTGTTATTGATTATTACCTGGAGGATAGCTTGCATCTGTTGGAGTGAATCTTCTTTTGTAACCCTTCTATCATGCAGTAGGTCATTCATTTTTTTCTTCAATTCTTCTATCTGCATCTCCAACTTATTCTGTACCTTCATACAACGGCGGAAACCATCCCTGCAAAAAAAAATCAACTTTAAATAAATTATGTATTAAAATGGAATTCCATGATTTTTTTAAATGTACAATTAGGGCAAGGCGATTAACAGAAGGACGCTGTTCTCTGCAATGGAACATAAGGCGAGAGTACAGCCCTTTGATCCATAATTCTTGTACCAACAAATTTTGATCTAGTCACTAAAAATTAGACTACTTACACCATACTGTACGTTTGAAAAATTTCTCAATTTCCATTAAATTTTTTCATTTTTGATCTAAACAATTTACAAATCTTTATCATATCATTTACTATAATGTGTATATTTTTGTTTGTTTTTAGGAGCATTTGGTGCACTGGTTGTGGTTCAGGCTTATAATCTGGAGGCTGAGGATCCAAGACTCATGCTGGCCATCTGTGTGTGTCCTTGGCCGAGGCAATTTAACTGCTTTGAAGTGGCACTGTAGCGTGGTGGTTAACATGCATGCCATCTAATCCAGATGTCTTGGGTTTGAACGTGGTTGCCCACCAGGACTAAGCCTATTGATGAGACTTGTTTCAAAAAGTATGACGTAGTTCTCATCTTGTAAGTGTCAAGAAAACATACAGTTGGATGTGACCCAAAATTATTTGCTTAATTCCAACCTACTGTATGAAATGAGTACCATCAAATGTGTTCCACCGAATGGGTACCACCAAATTGGTAATATGTAATTGCTGAAAGACCAAAAAAGTGTCCCATCTACTGTAGGAGGTGCTATGCATTTAAATCCACTTCATGCTACAAAAACTGATAATCTAATGGGCCATGAGCTTGAAAAGAATAGAACGTGGAAATAGAGAAAATAAATACATGATTTACTGAACTCTTAATTTATAATTCACACACCCAAGAACAGTATTTTGTGGACTGAAATACCATACTAGTGTCCTCTATAGCAGAGCTACCAAGTCTCCAAGATTGCCCTGGAGTCTCCAGGAATTTTGGATCATCTCCCGGGCTCCCGGAATTAGCAAATTTTCTCCCGGAATTTAGTTTTCACCAGAAATTCTCCAGGTTTTGCAGAAGTTATACAATCAGAGCATAAATGTGCCTAGTCATTTCAAAATAATGGTTGAAATTAAGCAAATATGAAGTTCAGTAATGTTTTGGGAAACAGTAACAGCACATTTTAGCAGTGATAATACATGTTAGAAACTATCATTTCATAACAGGCAAGGTCACGCTTATAGATATTGGTATTTTTACATACATTTTAGGGAGGGTAGACATTACAAAAGGGGGTAGGATGACCACGAAAAAATCTCCAAGATTTCTGTTTTTACAACTTGGGACCTCTGCTTTACACTCAAATCCACTTCAAGCTACAACAACTGAGAATCTAATGGGCCATGAGCTTGAAAAGAATAGGAGGTGGAAATAGAGAAAAGAAATACATGATTTAAACTCCTAATTTATAATTTCATGTCAAAAACAATATATTTTGAACTCCGTCACATAAAAAATCAAATTTCAAACCCGGATGTGAAACATGCAATTTATTTTAAATGGCCTAAAAGTCTACAATGCAAATATCAATCAAAATGTATGTTGTATGTTGCACTTATACAAGCTTACATTGAACATGATGTAATTGAATAACATAATGATGTAACACAATTCCCTTTTTAATAAATAAACCAATTCACAGCTTTCTTTAAATTGACTGCTTGAGGGAAAATTTGACTCATTATGTGAAACTATTTAGAATAAGGCCTGCATGAGGGAAGTATTCAGGACTAGTTCACATGAGGCTATCTAAAGGCCCTGTCACACTTCACCGGAATGCACAAACGGAGAGAAAACGGAGAGCAGAAATGGCAGTCCGTTGATGTACGTTAGTTTTCGTTCAGCATCCGCTTAGTTTCCTGTTTTCCTCCGTCGACTCCGTTGCATGACCGGCAACGTCCGCTATGAACGTTGAGATATTTTGAACATGCACAAAACTTAGACCGGATGTCGACCGGAAAAAATCGCCGTTACGTATTCATTACTTATCCGTTAAGCTTCCGTCTTATCAGTTTCTCGTGCGTTTCTCATACTGAACTTCTCCTTTAGTCTCCAGTGATTGTTAATACTCACCGGATTATTACCGGACAAAAAAACGGACGAAACGTAGAAGTACAGTACCATACCGAATGTTCGACGGACAGTTACGCATAAGTACCAGAAGCATAAGAAAATAGAACGGACAATAAACGGATAGGTAACGCAAGTTTAACTGAAGAAACGAAAAAACACAGGCAAGGAAACGCATCAAGAACGGACATAGACCGAAGATACAGCTTCATTGTATCTTGTAGTAGTATCTTGGGTAGTAGGAGC
>JAOTQE010083011.1:0-15505 GCA_025631205.1 Nesometra sesokonis
ATTCCGAAATAGTAGGCGCTTCCATGAAATTGCACTTTGGGCTATCTATTCTGTGGAAGTTCACCATCTAGCCGTAAATAATAAATTTATGGAAAAGACTAAACGGCATCTTATGAAATTAGAGGTACCCCAAAAATATGCTAAATATGAGTCTGATGGTTAACTATTTTCTATTGTATTACGATTTTAATCCTGCATTAACTAGTATTAGTACTATCATCACCACATATGCAGTTTTAAAAAGGACCAAACCACTGCCCCTCCCCCAAATTCTTCCACCTCAAACAAAATCCAATTCATCCCCAAGCTTTATCGTGAAACATCCATCATAGAAAATTATACCAGTACCAATATTAAATCCACAAAGAAGTGAAATTTGTATTTAAAAAAACAAATTATTAGACCTGTATACTAGAAGCATTTAATTACAACAACGTATGGCACCATTAATTTAAATATTTATATGTTTAATAGCAACTATGTAACATAAATAAAGACTATATTTATCTGTAGAGGTATATATGTTACTGTGTTTTAAAAATTTATTTTAAGGATTATAAAAGTGAGCTGAATCAGCTTTTTTAGACAAAAAAATTTATCTGTTTATGTCTGTCTAAATCAATTATCAACCCAATTGTCAATCTACATTATTTCAATTGATATATTGTATTTATATTCAAATAATAGTAACTTTACAGGAAAAAATGTTGGGTGGGGGTGGATATTGCAAATTTGATAACAAGAAGAATTATTAACCAGGTTGCTTTACACCTTGCATTAAAAAAAAATTAAACTATTATTTTAACAACTTTAACATTTGTGGCCTAATGAAAATTGCAGAAAAAAAAGTAAATTGAGGATTTACATCGTATAATGTGCGATGAATTTTAAGCATTTGTTTACAGTATTTAAAAAAATTAAAGAAAAAATCTGGATTCATTATTTTATGTAAAAAATTAGAGATGAATTCAAAATGGATGAGAGAGCAGAATGAGGGGTTAATAAAGCACTTGAAAGATATTATGAAACTGATGATTTATGATTTTGAAAAATGTACAGTATATTAAAGAAGAATAAAAAACTAAAATCCTGTACTGACAACACAACCCTCCATTTGATAACGCACAGTAATGATGATAATCAGAACAAAAATAAATTATGGGATTCAAATAAACCATTTTTTTAATACTGTAATTTTAATATAATATTTTTTTTTTTCATAATTCATTTATACTGTAAATACACAATTCAACAATTTATTTAAACTCCGTCCGAAACATGAGTGTGATGACATGCTCGAACAAGAGGCCGATGAGTATCTACCATTGAGTGCAAAACAATCACATAATTTTAGCATTTTGTATTTTCATTTACTGTAAATATAAAATTAAACAATTTATTTAAACTTTCCAGCCAAAACATAATCAGTGTGGTGACATGTTCGAACCAGGGACCATCCAGTCTCCACAGTTGAGTGAAAACACATTGCATAGTTTTAGCATTATGTTATTTTTTGGTCTAATGTTTATCATCCGGCAGGTTAAAATTATGAAAAATATTCTGCTTAAATGTGAAATTAAAACAGCCATTTCACAACCTGCAAATGTGGGTTATTTATACATGGCTTGCTGAGAATGAACAGCATAATGTTTTAACACTGAGCTTTAATTTTTAAAATTCAAACAGCAATGCTGCACCAAACCACTTTTTTCATCATTACTGTCATTAAACTTTTCATTTGAGACAACCAAAACTTAGGAAATATGTAAGTGAGAAGAGGTCATTTCACGACCTGCAATGACAAACTTGAATGACCTTTCCTAATTTACATAATCCATAGGTTGTGGCCAAAAGAAAAAATGTTGTATTACCCAAAAACATAATTTATTTTATTTATAAAGAATTTAGGTTGGATAGTCAAGATTTTCATTTTCTCTTTAAATTTATATAGTCCCATTCAGAAATAATATATATATTATGTAAAAGGTTCTTTGAAATAAAACCAAAATTACGCTTACTAGTATACGTTTCGTTGAATTCCAGTCAACATCGATTGTGTCTGGTTTTCAGATTTCTTTCTACCTCCTGGTGTTTTTTGGCGGGCGCCACCAACGGTTGAACTTTCACTCTTTCAAGAAGGCTGTTGTAGATGTTGGACAATTGATATGCCCCCTCGTCTCGATTCATATTATTCTTAGTTTTCCGTATCCAGATTGATTCTTTAATTTTTCTTTCCAAATATGGAAATGCCTTTTCTACAATTTTCCCAGATGTCCAATCTGGCAAATGATTGAATCTACAACAGCCTTCTTGAAAAGAGTGAAAGTTCAACCGTTGGTGGCGCCCGCCAAAAAACACCAGGACACAATCGTACTGACGATGTTGACTGGAAGTTAACGAAACATATACAAGTAAGCATAATTTTGGTTCTGAAAAAGTTCTGAAAAACAATGGAATAAACCAAAAAAAACCCCTGCTTTTGGAAATTTTGGGTCTATGGGGCTTGAGGAATACAAACATTTTCTTCGGCCATATCATAGTCTAGATTTCTTAGTTCACTGTGAATTAAATCTCTAGCAACATTACCACTAACCCACTGTGAAGTAGGAAGGGACTAAACATGATTCCCTGCACCAAATGATGTGATAGCTAGAAAAGCA
Source organism: Nesometra sesokonis (assembly GCA_025631205.1). Lineage (NCBI taxonomy): Eukaryota > Metazoa > Echinodermata > Crinoidea > Comatulida > Antedonidae > Nesometra > Nesometra sesokonis. The sequence goes on from JAOTQE010083011.1 coordinate 2,661, forward strand.
AAAGAAAGCTCAATAAATTCTGAATAAGTTTGTACCATATGATTCCGGTATACGGCTGTAAGGGGGTGCGGATGAATGAGAGTCCTCTGAAAGTAAACAACAGGTAAACAAAAATATAATTAACAAAGAAATATTAATACAGTCACTATGATTTTAGACACTTGGTTTAGGACTATCCATAGCAGATATTTTCAGCCTATTGGCAACCCCTGCACAACAAATAAATTCTGTTTTTGATATTACAATTGAAGCAAGGGCAAAAAACATTTTAAAAAGCAGATTTAAGATCACGAGAGGGGCTAATAGTGGGCCACTACAGACCCACCAGCCTCTTAAATCACTTGTGTAAAGGGGCCTTCACAATTGTCATATGACCAAAAGGTAGAAATTGATCACACAACAAAAACATTGTTAACAAACCGCAACAGGATCATGGAAATTACCACACAACAAGTGTTGACAGCATAAAGATGAAGCACTTAAGGTGATCACGAAAATCTTACAATGGGCGCACGGCGGTGCAATACAAATACAGCCCATCATTCAACGGTGTACGGCTGTTACATAGTTGCAAAAAAGCATATATCAACATAGGACTTTATCTAAAAAATGTATTATGTATAAAAAAAAACAACCTTGTCTCCGTATTGTTATGTCAACACTAAATTAACACTTACACCACTTACAGGAGGAAAACTATATATCTATTTTCATGCTTTCTAAATCAAGTTTTATTGTGAGGCTTGGAAAGTGGTACTAAGTCATAAGAAAGGACTTTGAGCATGTCCAGGCTCAAGCTTGGGACCTCAATATTAGAAGTCAAGCATTAAGCTAAAAAATTCCACTTGTCTAAAGCCGGGTATTCACTACGTTGTGTGATGGTCGTATGATGGTCGCACAACTAAACCATAGTTCCATGTATGTGTGGTTGCCATGACAGTCTTCTACTTGTCGGCCAATGGGTTTTTTAGTGATTCAATAGGGAAATCACTAAAAAAACTGTTGACTGAGAAGTAGAAGAAGTCATCGCGTCTGGCAACCACACACACAGGGATTGATGGATTAGTTATGTGGCCATCGTATGACGCAGCAAGTGTTCGGCCTAAGCATTATCAAACAGGACGTGGCAGCATGCAGACAAAACATCTAGGCTACTATTAAAAAATATAGTCACCACATTTATTTCAAACAATGACTTTACATTTGAATACACCTCTCCCTCAAGCTTATTTTTGGATAAACACTATGCGAAAATGAATGGCATACCTGTCAACATTTGTAATGCCCGCGCCCAACTAAAACTCCCTGATTATGGATAAGCAAAACGAAAAAAAAGGTCGACATTTCGCCCTTTGCAATCCCATGGAAGTTTACAGTTTTAGGACTAAATTCACCCAATACTTTGCTCAATTAATAAGAATTTTTGGCAATTTATTTATAAAAACCAGTAGAACTAGAATGTAAAACTGGTAAGCAGTAGGTAGAGCAAAAAAGCAGTTGTCTACCGTCTAAATTGGTAGCGGTAGCAGGTATGGAATGCACATAAAATAATTTTTCAATGAAATTATTAGCATTTATAAACAGTAACAAAACCTGATAGCGTGCCAATTCCAAAGTATTATGATCAAAGGCACAGTAAATCTAGAGCTAGATGTTTAAAAGATGAGTTTTTAGGGAAGATTTAAATACCGAGATAGAATTAGACGATCTTACAGAGAGAGTTCTAGAGATAAAGCAGTAACAGATGTAAAAAGGTGTTCAATCACAATCACAACGGTAGGGGTGGGACATTTATGTATATGTTGATGCATATAAATATTACATCATCAGAGGTCCCAAGCTCTAACCTTTCAAAAAAATAACACCCTCTGACTAGGTAGGTCTACATTGTTAAATTACTAGGGAGATCTACCTTGAACCACAGAGAACTACCTAGTAAGGTAGTGTAAAATTACCCTGTCTGTAGATGTTATTAATGCCTTAATGTATATTCTAAATAGTGGTTGTATTTTCCTATGTATACTTGTAGAGCATTGTTGACTAATTCCGTGGTAGTATCCCTTGCTACCATTATCTACCATGTTAACAGAGTTATTTTTTTTCAAAGGGTAAACAAAAACATTTTCTCTTGATCATCCGAGCACCATTTTTAAGGTGCACCCTTATTTAACAGCTCAACACTTTGCTTATTATGAAACAAAAGATTCTGCTATATTTTGTCACTGTTAAAATTAATCTTCACCAAAACCATTAGTAAATTTTACAGTTGCTTATTGTCAATCAATAATTTAAAAAAATAGGTTATTGTGCTCCAATTTGTAAAACTTCCACAAAACCTGGACAAAATTAAATTCCGGAAAAAAGTTTGATAATTCTGGAGCTTGGGAAATATCTAAAATTCCTGGAGACTACAGGACAATCCTGTGAATCCAGTGAATAAGAGCTTTTCTCAAATAAACCCACTTCTAATACCCTTTGGAAAAAAATAAATACCCTAGACATTTGTTTAAATAAATATGGTAATAATATGTTGATATAGACAGGAAGGATAGCAATTTCTACTTGTGTATTCGCTAAGTATTTAGCAGTTGGCGCATGTTGCCGCACCATTCCATGAATGTGCAAAAATAACCATAGTTATTGTTTTTGTGGGTCGTTGTATGGTGTTAGAGGCTGAGATGAGATATTAAGATCTCTTGCTAAAACTGATAGCAGAAAAATATAAGAATGGCTTTTCACTAACATATATTACAAAACAAAAAAATTGAATTATTTTGTGCAACATAGCTAGGATGATTGAAAAACAATTTAAAAAAAACAGTTCAAAGTAAGATAATCTAAATATCACAGTAAAATGCAAAAATATACTAGGTCATACAAAGGTAGACGATTGTAAAAGGGTCTACAACATGCTAAAGCTATTTACAGACCACAAAACACTTAATGTTGAAAATAAAATGTACAATATAGCAGCAAAAACAATTTTCCATAAGCTTAATAGCTCCTCAGAGCAAAAAATGTGTGCAAAATTAAGATAAAAGACTTCCACATTGCATGACATATGAAATGCTAAACTAACATGCTAATTGGAATAAAACTAATAGCACAACAAAAATGCACTATTGTTAAATATTGCACTATTTAAAAGTGTACTATATTTATAAATAATGCAATAATAATATTATAGTATAAATAGTACCCTATTAATAAGTGCACTACTTATAAACAGTGTACTACAGTATTTAAAAAATACACTATTTACAAATAGTGCTCTATTAATAAAGTGCATTATTTACAAATATTGCACTATTAATAAACATGACATAATACATCATGCACTATTACCTTTATTTTGCTATACCATAGACTTTTATGACTCCACTTGCAGAGGGAAACATTTTATTTCCATTTTGTAATTTAAATAGTCATTTTAATGATCTCGCCTCACAAATCTGTATAACTTTTTCCACCTCTGCCTTTTTCTCTCTCCCTCTATTTCGTCTATTCTACTTATTCCTCTACCCTCCACCTATTTCGTTCTCCTCTTCACATTTCTCTAACCATCCCCTAATTCTTTCCCTCTACTATTTATCTTGCCTCTTCTCACTTCTATAATTTACACTTACAATTTGGAATGTCTACAAGAACCAAAATATATACAAATTTTCAAAACCTCAAAATTAAGTTTGTGAAATATTCCAACCATACGTTAATCATAGCATATGCTAACCATACTGATAAATTCCAATAAAAAGCATATAATTAAACAAACCAGAAATTTAAAAAAAATATCTGAGAATTAAAATCGAATGACAGGGACGTATAAATTTTAAACATTTATATGAATAATCAAAAAAGATATACGACCGACATTTCTTTAATTTATTTATATGCCTATTCCATATATAACAGTTGGTAGATTAAAAGAAAATGTTAGCTATTTTAAGACCAATTTTTTTATCATTGGTTGATCGATCGACAATGACCAAATTGTAAGTATAATTTGGAGTAAAATTAAAAGAAAGTAATCAAGATTATAAAACAATGCAATTTTATTCAAAAAATCTTTCAAAATACAACAATCAACAAACAGAAGTGAAAAGAATTGGTTTTTTGAAACAAAGATCTGCCAAGTTCAAACATAAGGCCTAAAAAAAATCTTTTTTTTTTAACTCGACCTTTTTAGTTTCTATATTTAAACTTTGGGATATTACTTACAATTTCTAGGATACATTTTATGCATTTCTAACAATTTTTTGAATAACTTTATATATATTTAGCCAAAATTCGAGAAAAATGAAATTAAAAACAGGGCCTACATTGATTTTTAAAATTTGGGAAACATTTTTTTAGGCCTAATATTTAGTTCAATACCTAACTATAGTATACACATACATCTCTCACACCTCAGTTGCAAAAGTAGGCTTGCCTACAAGTTGCCATAGAAACACCAGCCTCATTATAAACATCATCATCAATATAATATTTATATAATACAAAGTTTGTATAATACAGGCTTATATAAAATAAACATAGGAAATGCAATTAAAATCAGTTAACCACATTAATATAAATTCAAATATACAAAAGCAAAATGATTAACTTTTTTAATTGTGGAAAAAAAGCACACTGAAAATTGTTTTACAGCATCAAATATTCGCCTTATAACAAAGCTCCTCTACAAAAAACAGTATTTTTATAGTTACATTATATATTTTGAGAAAATTACTTCATGATTTATAAATTACGATAAAGTCCATTACGTTGTAAACATTTTTTAAGTTAATTTAAAATATGTTAATTACTTGATCGATAGAAAACTAAACAATTTTGCTTTCTATGTTAACCTTTGTTCTATAAGTTGACTTTCTGGTATCTAGATAAGGTAAGACAACAGTAGTCAAGATATTCAACACGGAATATTTCAGAATGATTTCGGCCAGATACTCATTCATAGCTGAGGGAACTGACGAGTGTCCTAACCAATCAATCATTAAAATGAAACTAAATTATTTTTAAAAATTTTGTATTAAAAATTCAAAATGTCCTAATTTATGATTTCTTAAAAAAATCAACTATTTCTAGTTCGATCGGTTTTAATGTACCAATATCAAGGTTAAAATCAAGAATAAATATTTTAATTTTTTTTTTATCGAAAATGGACCGTTAGCACTAGTTGTATACTTGTAAGCAGAGAATCCTAATACTCTTACTTACACGCAATCATTTTATAGGCTCTCACAATTTTTCAGATTTTTTAGAAATTCGTATGAGATTTAAATTATCCTTAAATAAATGATTATTAATTTAAACAAATATTACTGAATTGCATATAGCACTCACCTGGTCAAACAGAAATATTCAAATTACAATTTAATTTATTAAATAGGTATGTTTTCCAAGTAATTTAAATTGCAAAAATAACAATGCATCCTTGTATAGGTAATAGTAGTTTGAAAATATTCATCATAAATAAATGGTTTAATTTATATGATTATACCGAGAATAAATATTTTATATTATTAATATTATGTGTAATACAAATTTTTAATAGCTTTTAGTAGTAATTTGTTGTGAACAATTGCAGCATAATGAGATTAGGATTAATAATTTCTGTAGAACAAGCTAAAAACACTTTCAAGGTCTATCAAATATTAAAAAAAAATATTAACAAATGATAAGAACATGGTGATTGCTATAACTTTAGACCACCAAGTCCTCCAAAAACTAAGATTAGGTTATCTCAATATATTTAATTGAATTAGATGTTTTCCATAGATTCATTATCAGAGGTCCTAAGTCTCTTGAAAATGGCGGGAGTCTCCTGATTTTTTTAGTCATCCCCCACCCTCCTGAAAAAATAAATTTTTCTCCTGAAAATTTTAAGTGCCTCCCAAAAAATGTCGGTCTTGGCCTAGTCTAGGAACAAAATATGTTGTCACTTCAAAAATACCAGCTCTGCGCAGTGTTGAATACAAATTTTATACAATAATATAAATATTTTCACATATTGTTATGTACTTTTTCTGTGTTCTGTTAAATTTTAGTGTCACGTCACACATTTTCATTTACGCAGATTTGCTCGACAAAGCAGGCGACAAAATCTCCAGATTTTTCACTTCTCAAACTTGGGACCTCTGCATTATTTATAGCTAGATAGTGAACTTAACTGTGTAATAAGCAATTTTATAGTTTTAACTGCGTATATGCAGATTAAGGTCAAGTGATAAAACGACGCGCAGCAATTTATATTCCTTTCAATAAGAGCTGTGCATCGTTTTATTACTTGACCTTGGTAACGCACATGTGCAGTTGAAACTGTGAAATGACGTATTGCAATCCCATCTAAATGCCTTACTATTTATGATCGTCCGCCTTTGTCACAAACATTTGAGTTAACAATAATACTAGTAATTGTTTTATAATCATTGTAATTTTAACATTCTTTCATACAAATCATTTACATATGTTGGATATATTTTATGTTGTCAATGTCTTTATATTTGGATTAAATTTACTTCCATTTATTGATAAATTTGAAACTTTTATGAAAGATTGGGCGCACAATTTTGATGTAGCAACAGCATCAGAAAGTAACACGATTTGATTGGTTGGATTCTGGAATATTAGACACTTCCATATTTATTCTGGGTTAGTCCACTATCTAGCCGTTAAAATAATGTGTTTTTCACATCTTATTACTACCTTCATTAGTCAGTAGGCTATTAGTTGTGCCAATGTACCTGGTTTTTTTTCCAGGGTAATGAGGTGTTCTAGTACTGAAACGCACTTGGTGTGATAACCTAAATTAGTTATTTGAGGGTTGGTTGGACTAATGAATAACCAATACTAATATATATCTTATTCAGAAAGACAACTTTAATTTTTTTTCAAGCACCAGTAGTAAATTATTCAATAATATAATTTTTACAATTTTATCTCGTAATTAAGATAAGGTCAAGTAAATACATTTCTATGCAAATTGTTGCATGTGAAAAATCCCATACAATGTTTTAAAATTGTAAATTACTAGCACACTTATTAAATTATTAAAAGATTATTAACAAATAGATAAATCACCTCCACTTAAAAAAACTTTTTTAAAAAAACATTGGACACTATACAGATTAAAAAATATTGGAAAGTATTGTTTCTTTTTTTGTTTAAATATTGCTATTTTGTAGCACAACATTTACATAAATATAAAAATTAAATTTCATAAGTATTGGTCCCGACATATTTAATAGACTTCGTTTTTACACAATTAAGTTATACAAACCCATGCACGAAAATATGGAATATGTTGGGCAAAGCCAGTTTTTGAAGGGCACATATTACTAACATAAAGAAGGGCTTTTTGTATAAATCTACATTATTGAGAATAAGAGGGACCAAGACCGATGTTGGCTTAATGATGGTATGCACCCACGCCAAGAGAAAGGGCACAAAAATTTGAAGGCTTGGCTAAAATGGAGCCCTTCCAAACCATGACGTGGTGGAGAGACTATATATAAAACAGACAAGATCAGTGAAATAAACAGTATAAGGATAAGCACATGGAAAAACAAAGCCTTAATCACAGATATTAACCTAAGTAATATCAAAGAAAGAACAAAATCTATAGTCAAGAAAAAATAATATATAAATGCAGAATTATATGCAAGGTTACACAAAAGAATTTGTTTTATCTGAGACTATTATAATAGTCTCAAGTCTTATAGTTGAAAAATAACCAAATTTAGCAACTGATACATTTAAATACAGCAAGATATAAGCTGTAACAAAAATTCCTAGGAAAAGTACACCCAAAAATATAAACATTCATTTTATTATTTTTAATATAAAGAAAGACGTTTTGAGAAAATTGTTCACAAACGTTAAACAAAATGGGACAAGGCATGGCAAAACTACCAAGTTGTTGCACAGGAAGTTATTGAGAAATAAGCAAATAAACGGCCGAAAATATTAAGAAATACAAAATAAATTGTTGTATATTTTGTTTCATAACTTCAGATATTTATTTATTTATTCAGATATTTATGTCCAATTTTAATCATTAACACCTCATTTTAAATCTTACAACAAGTGTTCTTAATATTGACTATTTTTTTGGCTTCAACTTGGTGGTTTTGCGATGACAACCCCAAATACAATTAAAAGATTTGGAAAAACTTGCAGAAAGGACACTGTGCTGCATCAAAACGGACCTAAAATGTAGTAAATGCATGTCCATAGTACTTAAAATTAACAAAAACAAAATTTCTCAACAATATAACTTTAGCCTTATTTCGATAATTTTATCTCACCAATAACAAGACTCACTTTGTGGTGAGACCTCACATAATTTAAAGAGAAAAAAGAATAGAAAAGTAAATTAGATTGTGATGCTAAAATTAAATTAATATAAAATTGAAGTAGCAGTATTTATATATGTAAATTCCATTAATAATTAGGCAAATGATAATAATATTAGTTATATTGTTTGTTAATTGTTATTTAATTTTTGTTACTTATTAAAAATATATGATTATATTTAATTTACATTGTCATTAAAAATGTAGTGTAGATATAAGAAAAACAAGAATGTTAGACATAAGTGAAGTACGCGCAGTAGGGCACTGATAAGAATAGACCATCATCCATTGCATACAACCGAGAAGAACATGTCGGGCCTAAAAGAGGCAATACTGTTGTTGATACTAGAAGTAATCGGTGTGAGGAGAGATGTTAAAATGCTCACCGTAATTGTAGGCCGGGGGCGGCACTCCACGGTTTCCTAAGTCGTTGTAGCCGAGAATTGGTGAATCTAAAAAATGAAAAATATCAAATAACAGTTAATCTAACAATGATACAAATATAAATTTAATGGACTAATTACCTAGAATAAACTAATTGTAATAAAATCAAACATTTTCATTTCTAAGCTTCTCACATAAATAGAAACATTGATCTAAGGCAAGATGGTTTCAACTCAGTTATCCTCTTGATATCTGAATTCCTGATATCTGAGGGAGAACACATGCACACACACACACACCTCGGCTTGTCATCAAATTTAATTTTGATCCCAGGCCTCAATTTTATTTTTCCACTGGACAAGTTGGCTTTACATTTCACTAGCCCACAAGCAATTCAAATAATCTACAATGTATAAAAGTGACTGCTTGACACTTGTATTCACTAGCAAACTGGGCTAGTAAAAATGAAAATTCACTAGCCCAGTGCAGTTTTCACTAGCCATTGTATGCTGGGCTAGTAAAAAATCGAGCCTTGGCAACCCTAAAAAATTGTGTTGTTCAACCCTGATTAACCTAAAATCCTGAAAATCAGTTTTAGCCAAATATATATAGTTATCTCGAAAAAGAAATACTCAAATTGTACGTAATGCATAAAATTATCCCCTCAAAAATAGATTATAGGATAAAAAAAAAAAAAAAATTACAGAAAACAGAATTATAAAAAAAAAATCTGATTGTCGACCATAATTTTTAAAAATGTTGGGTTTAGGCAACACAAAGTTTTTTTGTCTGTGCCTGATTAAAATAACTAAACAAGTGTTTATATTTCTAAATAACTAAAAAAGTGTTTATATTTCTAAGTCTTTAAATTAAATAGACATCATCACAGACATCATCATCTTTAGGAATAAACAAAAAATATCAAAAAAATGATTGACTTTCTCAATTTGAAAAAATATTATACACATAAAAGAGAATTTAGAGTATCTAAATAATACAGGATTAAATAATTTGACATAAATTATGTCATCATCAGGAATGGATAAATAATACACATAGACAACAATGGATAAATAATTAACACCCCTAATTTTGCATCGTTAGATCCTAAAAAAATCACACAAAGCTTCACAAAGTTGAAGCCTTTATAATTGTTTTTTTTTTTTCAGTGTAAGAAACATATTAAAACATTTTTTACACTAATTTCTATTCTCAAGTTCTTAACTTTGATGTTACTTTAATAAGCAAATTTTAAAATGAGTTTTTTAAATTTTTTTTTTGTAATTTTCAAGCAACAATAAATCTTTAAGAATTTTACTTAATAATCTAATTATATTGGAAGTAAAATATAAAATAAACAAGAATAGCTGACTAATTACAATTAGGATCCTATAACTGCTTTTAGTACAAATCTAGGGCTCATTAGACCAAGTTTTTTTTCAGTGTTAAACACTGTTATTTACCCGTTTTCGCCCAAACGGATGTTAATGCCACACCGCCTGTGGCTTTAACACCAAAACAGCCTGATATGCCAACCCTGTAATTAACTAGACATTTACTGGTAAAAATTTACATCAAGAAACTGTTTCACGAAATCTGTTTTTAATTGCTTTTTTGTTGATTTACACCTCTGGAACATAATTGAGCACAAGTAGTATTTTTATTTTAGTTTATGGGGAATGGGTGACTATTTTTTTCTATTCATATTCACTTCCAACACAGTAAAACGTTGTATTTGTTGGAGAATTTACCTTAAAAGTAAGTTGGCAATCATTAGAGCCCACACTCGGTAAGTCTGTACTCTCGTTATTGGGCATGAATTTACTATTTTATAAAATGAAGTAGGCCCTACTGTAAATTCATTGGTGAAGTTACTCGTATTTATGGCACAGTTTTGGGAAAACAAATAGATTATTGGAATCAACATCGTCTGCATCACTGTAATCTTTTTGCTAGTCATCCAGTGTTTTTAAATCAGAATTTTGCACAGACGGACATACCACCCATTAATAAAATAATCGGTTTTTACACTGTTTCTTTTTCCAATTCTCAACTGAATGGGCTTCTAAGCTCAATATAGTACATATTATCTAAAGGGATTTTACCTAATCATTATGTTTAATAAATTAGATAAAATACACTCCTATGTAACAAAATGTTGGAAATTTTAAAATTTCTGCCTAATTTTATTTGCACCCAAGATCCTAAAGTACAAAGGTGTTTGGATAAAAAAACCCACTAAAACTCAAAGCTCAAAATACATTTGTGTCAATTCTTAGTATACATTTTATGGTGTTAAAAATTTTATAATTTGCAACCGATGCATTCATACACTAGGCCTACTATATTACATGTTAGTGATTTATGGATATTCCTACTTTTAAATGCACATACAATTTGAAGTGTTAATGTTTTGTCTTGGCTATGCAAGTAATAACAATGCACATTAACTTACAGTATAGTATTAATATTAACATTCTTATGTTAAGCCCCCTTGCACACAGAAAATACAGCAATGTTACCATGCAGGCATTATTGCCGGTCTAAACCCTTTCACACAGAAGGTCCAATTCCGGTAATATCACGGTTTCCTGTGTGGAAGGGTTTGAGCGAAAGGCGTAAAATTGGCAGAAGTTCCCAACTTTGACCTTTGTTTAGTCATGCTTCACTGCGTAAGCAGGCATTACCCAGTGGAACCTTTCATATGGCCTAAGGCAGTGATGGTAACATAACCGTAATATTTTTAGGGGCTGAGACAGTCTAACAAATGCCAGCACTGTGCCAGCATTGATGAGAAAGTACCTTTTCACACAAAAGCCGGCATTCACGAATTACTGCAATATTTCCAGTTTACAGTTCTGTGTGAAAGGAGTTTTAGTTACAATGCACACTAAGTCATTTATTACAATGTTGAACCATGTTATATTACATTGCAGACTAAGGCAGGCATTGCTGAAAATGTTGGATGATTTTATACTAAATATTAGTTTTTATATTTATCTTTGGGCCTTAAGAGCCAATGTTATATGTGCATGTTAATTATTATTAATATAAAAGCTAATGTTCTAAATAATATGATTTATTAATATTAATATAAACTAAGAAAAAATGGATGCAGTAAAATAACACTAGAACTTAAAAAAAAATCTTACTTGAACCTACCACAAAACTAACACATTTGAATTCATTAATTAAAAAATAGACAAAAATTTTAAAAAATTGTATTTATTTTGTGTCACATCCAAAACCAAGGGTTCTCACCACTTACAGGATGAGAACTACATCATGCTTTATATAAACCAAATCTCATTATGAGTCTCACGGAGTGGTGTTTTTTATGTCGTGGGAAAAGACCTAGTGTACAACCAGGCTTGAACCCAGGACCTCGGGGTTGGAAGACAAGCACGTTAACTGCCAAGATAGAGTGTTACTCCATTTATGATATAGTAATATATCATTTCTAACACCTGATATTAAACAAATAACAAATATTTAGAAAAGTACTAATTGCAGTTTAAAGAGTAGAACATGAATAATCTACAGTGTTTAATAATATAAACGTGCTTAGGAAGAACTTACACATAACAATAATTACAACAAACATATAAAACTCTATAGTTCTTTTTTGATGATTTACATATAAACGTATCTGAAGTAATTTTAAAATACAGTTCAGGAATTTATGCTCCCTAATGATTAATAAATGGTACATTAGAAAATATTTCAAAATTTATTTGATACAGAGGATATTGATCAAAGCACAGCCTTTGTATCATGGAATTTTTAAAATATAATAAAGCAGTTTAATCAACATACAGCTAACAATCTGATCCAGGCAACCAAGTTCGAAATTTTTCTTTCTCTGTCCTTGTTAGTGTGTAATACTTTATTGATATTTTGGATTTGTAATTTTTTATGTTGTATTTCGATAATCAAAATTGCATCTATAATTCAGCATCTTTGGCTGCAATAGATTTTTGTAGTCTGTGTGTTTTAAATAATGATACTAAAGATATATATTAAACAAGTTGATCCGACAATAAGACGCGGAAAGCTACGCACAGTATGTAACAAGAAGTTAATCCTTAACTTGTACATATGTTTGAA
>JAOTQE010083022.1:0-20030 GCA_025631205.1 Nesometra sesokonis
GTTTAGAATTTTGTACTTGGTAGCTTGCAAAAATCAGACAGGGAAATGGGATATGACTGAACCTCATGTGGAGAGAAATCAATGATATCACCAGCTCTACTTTGCAAAGGAGATGTACTGTATAACTGTCCCAATTTCCATGGTTGCAGTATTTTTTTGACAAAATGTTACATTCAGCAAATACAAATGTTGATTTTGACACCTCATATGACGTTCTATGACTAATACTTCCGGAGATATAATGAAAATCTAAAGCCAGTAAGTCAAAGGTCATTGATCATATTTTTGGTCATTTTTTGACAAAATCTTCATTAGGTCAGATACGAATATTAGTATTTTGAACAGCTTACCACAAAAATCAACACTCATCGACTGGTAGTTACCAAGATATGACTCTCTATGACTAATAATTCTACATATAACAATGATAATCTAAAGACAGTAGGTAAAAGGTCAATAACCTAATTTATGCCCATTTTCTGACTAAATGTTCCATTACAGTAATAGAATTGTTGATGTTTGAGCATTTTGACACCACATATGACTCTCTATGAATGATAGTTAAGAAGGTCAAAGGTCATTGACCCCATTTCCGGTAATTTTTTGACAAAATGTTTCATTAGATCACAGGCATATGAGTATTTTGAACAGCGTGCCACTGAAATCAACACTCGTCGACCAGTAGTTGCCGAGACGACTTTCTATGACTAGTAATTTCTGGATAATTAATGAAAATCTGTAGACAGTAGGTCAAAGGTCAATAACCTCATTTATGATCATTTTCTGTCTAAATGTTCCATTACAGTGAATAGGAATGTCCATGTTCTGAGCATTTTGACACCACATAGGACTCTCTATGAACAGTAGTTATGGAGATATGATGACATTCCCTGGAATAGGTCAAAGGTCATTGACCCCATTTCCGGCCATTTTTTGACAAGATATTCCATTAGGTCACAGGAATATTAGTATTCTGAACAGTTTGCCACCAAAATTAATACTCTTCGACCAGTAATTGCCGAGATATGACTAATAATTCGGGAGATACAATTAAAATATAAAGACAGCAGGTCAAAGGTCAATAACCTCATTTAATGTCATTTTCTGACTAAATGTTCCATTACAGTGAATATAAATGTTCATGTTCTGAGCATTTTGACACCACATACGACTCTCTATGAGCAATAGTTACGAAGATATAATGACATTCCATGGAATAGGTCATATGTCATTGACCCCATTTCCGGCCATTTTTCGACAAAATGTTCCATTAGGTCACATAGGAATATGGTTATTTCAAACAGTTTGCCACCAAAACCAACACTTTTCGACCAGTAGTTGCCGAGATATACGTTGTTACATGGAATGGCGACCATTTTGAATTTTGGCCGCCATCTTGAAAAATCGGAAGTGTTCAGGGTGGCTCCTAGGCAAAAATCAATTTGTAGCACCAAAGGAAGCCTCATGCCAAATTTGGCGCTTTTGTCCACCGTGTAACGATTCGGCCAAAAATTGCTGTTAAGGAACTCTACTATAAAAAGTTTCTGCTATGTGTGTGCCTTCTACAAAATCCCATTGTCACAAACATTTAACTGACACTACAGAATTTTGGCAATTGTTCTTCTGAAGGCAGTTCCCTTGTGACATTCTTAAACGCTTTCCTGCCTTGATGTCCTTCAACATCATAATTATCTGTCTTCCTATTAGTCTATTCTGCTGATTTCCTTTTTCCTGCCTTAATGTTCCTTAATATCATCATTCTCTTTCTTCATCTTAGTCTTTTCTGTTCCATTCTTCCATTATGCCTTTCACAACCATTAAACTGAAACTACAGAATTTCGGCAATTGCTCTTCTGAAGGCAGTTCCCTCGTAACCCCTTCCTGCCTTGATGTTCCTCAACATATCATTCTCTTCCTCTTAGTCTTTTCTGTTACATTCTTCCATTATACCTTACAATCATTAAATTGAAACTTCAAAATCTTGGCAGTTGTTCTGCTGAAGGCCGTTCACTTGTGATTTCCTTTTTCCTGCCTTGATGTTCCTTAATATCATCATTCTCTTTCTTTCTCTTAGTCTTTTCTGTTCCATTCTTCCATTATATCTTTCACAATAATTAAACTGGAACTTCAGAATTTCGGCAATTGCTCTGCTGAAGGCAGTTTCCTTGTGACATACTTAAACCCCTTCCTGCCTTGATGTTCCTCAACATCAAAATTCTCTTTCTTTTTTTTTTGGTCTTTTCTGTTCTATTCTTCCATTATATCTTTCACAACCATTAAATTGAAACTTCAAAATGTTGGTAGTTATTCAACTGAAAGCCATTCACTTGTGATTTCCTTCAGTAACTTCTTCCTGCTTTGATGTTCCGTGACATCATCATTCTCTTTCTTCCTCTTAGTCTTTTCTGTTCCATTCTTCCATTGTACCTTTCACAACCATTAAACTGGAACTTTAGAATCTCAAAAAATTACCTATTACAAATTGTTTGAGATCGGAGGGGATGGGAGGAAATAAGATATTACAGTCTTTAAACTTATGTGTTTTTTAAACTTTTTTTCAGAATATGTAATCTTTAAATCTTTATAACATTTTGTTTTTATTACATTTCGTATTCTAAATTTTAATTCAAAATAATATTGCTATTTTACTCTTGCATTTTGGAGGGAATAAAAAGTATGTTTTTTCGTATTTTTTTTTTGTGAGATTAGTGTGTAATATTTAAATCGTTTTTAAGGTTCTTGTTACATTTCATTTTCTAGATTTTAATTCATAATAATGTTTATATTTTTAGGCAGCGTTGTTATCACAAGTTTAAATGAGGTTTTGCTAAATGAATGGAATGATGTAGAAGCAATTAGAAACATTCAAGATGGCTCTTTACGACTAAATGGCAACAATCAAGTTACTGGAACTTCCCAGGGCCAGAGTGTAGGCCTAGACACTGGTATAAGAACATATATAGGTGGCATACCATCTGATATTAACCTACCAACTGGAATTCAGTTTTATCAAGGTATGTTATAATGTATTGTAAATATTAAAAAAAGAAAATCTTTGTTTTAGCAATTTAATCACTAGAGCTACATGAATCATCCGGATAAACACCCTTTGAAAAAAATAATACCCTCTGACTAGGTTGATCTACCATGTTAAATTATTAGTTAGATCTACCTAGCAACACTGAAAACTACCTAGTAAGGTAGTGTGTAATTACCCTGCTTTTTTATGTTATTAATGCCTTATTCTGAATAATGGCATTATTTTCCTATGTATACTTGTAGAGCATTGCTGACCATATCCTTGGTAGTATCCCTTGATATGGTAGTTTTTATAGGGTTAACCCTGTTAACTACCTTTATCTTCCTTGTCACTACCATTATCTACCATGTTAACAGAGTTATTTTTTTCAAAGGGCAACCTCATCTAGCCATATGTCTTGAAGTGAACACTCAATTACGGCAAGATCAATGAAATAACTGGCTATAACTTGTTTTTTGACTAAACTAAATCCACTTTGAGAAGTACCCCTTGAAAAAATGACACCCTCCAACTAGAGTTAACATGGTAGAGAATGGTAGTGAAAAGATAGTTAGGTAGTTAACAGGGTTAACCCTATAAAAACTACCATTCACACATAACATTTAAACATTATTATCCTATTATCATGAACCAAAACCCATCAATTTATCAATTGACACAAGGTAAGCTCCCCTCTCAAGGGAGACTACCAATAATATGCTGCCAGCAATGACCTAAAAGTACATAGGAAAATGCAGTCATTAATTGACCTTCAGACTAATTAAAACTGACATCACAACAATCACTTAATGACTTTAAGGTATCAATAACACTACTACTAGGTAGTTCTTCGTAGTAATGTAACATGGTAGACTCACCTAGTTGGAGGGTGTTATTTTTTTCAAAGAGTAGGAAACCAGTCAGTAAGAGAGGAAGTTGCACAATGGTTAGCAAAAACTGGTAAATGAACCAATCAGGTTGAAGATCTACATCCTGTTTTGTCATACTAGGGATTACCAATGCATTAATAAGTTGATTATAAGGATCTGGACATAATTTCTGATAGAATGCAATTATGGCTAGATGAGGTTGTTCCAGATAATTGATCTAGCACTAGTTAGATATGAACACAGATATTAATAGATTCTTGCAGTAATTTCTGTAGAACAATTTTTATATGGTCTAAATAAAGGAAGAGAAATTATTTATTGCAGGATTTATTGGCTGTATTCGACAAGTTCAATTAGCAACTACTGTAGTTGATCTGAGTGAGCCTGATGATGGACTGTCGATTTCAGAATGCACTGACAGCGGCTGTAATACGCCAACAGTCTGTTTAAATGGTGGCACATGTGAATCTGACCAGACAGGGTTTATCTGCAGATGCCAACCTGGCTATTTTGGTAAATATCTTGTTTTTGTGTGAGTCGTATGGCCGAGTAGTTGAAGCAGGGAACTGTGGACCATAGCAAAAACAACAGCATGGGTTTGAGGCCCGCTCGCACCATATTTCCGGTGGTAGAACAAGTCTTCTCCACCATAAATTGTAGGTCCAGTGTATACAATGGCTTGTGTGAACCCAGTGCATATACGAGATGAATAGGGTGTTACTCCGTTGTACTGGTCCACACATTCCCTGCCATGGACAGCAGAATGTAGCACCTGTTTCAGGCAGAAGGATATGACGTGACTCTTAGGAGAGGAGAATGTTATTGAATGTTTGAAGATCATGTCCACAGCAGCGATGGAAAGTTACAGTAGTGACTTTAACAGGCACGTTATAAATGTCAAATTATCATTATTATTATTTTTATGCCTGGATCGAAGATTACTGGAAGCATATTGTTTTCAGCCTTTTTGTCTGTTTGCTTGTTTGTCTGTGTATTGTCAAATTTAACCTGTGCCATAGCAATTACATTGTCGGAGGTAGGACTTTGATATTTTCCATGTGTGTTTCTTATGACAAGACCATCCTGTTGGTGCCCTAGATTTGATCATGTGACTGTCACCTTTGACCTCAATTTATATATATATGATCTTCCTGTTGGCATAAATATTTGGCAACTGCTATGAGCATAGTATTTCACAAACAGACTTTAAGATTAAAATTTTGTTTTCTTTAAGCTTGTAGGATATGTTTGTATTGCTAGTTTCTGTAATAAATTTTATGGTTGTGTTGCATTCCCCATCCTGTTAAGCTTCAATCTGACAAGAACTTGAAAAGTCTACAAAGGGTAAAAACTTGTTATATCCATTGGTGGTATGTTTATTCGAGCACAACTTTACAAGATACAAAGACAAAAACCATTGATTCAAAGGATGTTAATTCTGATCATGGTGTTTTCCCAAAAGCATAACAAATGGCCAATGATTTATGCCAAAACAATTGCCGAAGTGTCACAGTGTGTCATAATTGAAACTTGATTATCATCTACGGACCTCTCTATTTTAACTGTTTTTAATATAATTTGACAGAAACTGTCCATGGACGGTATTCTCTCGAGTATGATTTTAGCTATCAAATTTACCTGTAAAATTTACAATTTACCAGTAAAAATTTTATTTATTGAAAAATAATTATGATATAATTTTGATTTTCATATGTTTTTGCTCTCCTTTTCTCTTAACTATTATAGAGAATACAGAAAATCTTAATAACAACCTAGGGTAGGGTATGGTAGGACTAAAAGCATATTTTTTGGACAAATTACCAGTGTAATTTTTATTTTTAGTTGGGAGAAAACTGCATGCCATATACATTTCTTGTTTTATTTCACTGAAATAACACAGAATAATAACTATGATTGTATATTTTATCTTGTTTCATTGTATTAAAGACAGTAAATACATAATTATGTGTGGAAAATTCTTTTATATTTAGGTAATACTTGTGAAATTTCTGCCTGTGATAATTTAGCCAGTAGCCAGCAGTGTCAAAATCAAGGGCAGTGCTACATTGATGAAACTGGACAACCTAGGTGTTTATGTAGCATCTATTTTACAGGAGATCTTTGTACAGAAAGTAAGTTTTGTTATGTAATTATTTCCAATCCTAATAATAACTATAAGCAATTTGAGAGCACAAACCTCTGCTAAGTGCACGAAAGGTCTTGCAAATGCAACTTTAACGGTTTAAAGTTTACATTGTCTTTTTGCTTATTTTTGCATGTTTAATACAAAGCTATAGTAGTAGTACAGCATTGATTTGATGGTTTCAATAAGACTAGCACGGTGTAGAAAGTAACTGTAAAGTTGGCTGAGATCTGGCTACTTATTTGCTTCTATGAAAAACCAGTGTAGCATGAAGCCCTACTACATATCAATCACTGGAGAACTGTGTGTTTTCAGGAGGCGTACACAGGCACATGCGACCATGGATCTTCGCCAAAATTTAATCAATTTTTCCATGGGTTATTTCCAACATTCCTGAGAATTTTACAAAATCTGTCAATTACTTTTTTAAAGTTATGATGTAAGTTATAATGCGAACAGACAAACAGACACACGGACAAACACACGCACTGTGTTTTTACACAGTTACGGTTTAACTTTTATGCTTTATCCACTTTTACAGAGTACCGTTACTTTTTTTTTAAGCACATGTATTGTATACATGAGGACCTGATGTTAGCATCAGAGGTATAGACAGAAGTAGTTCTGCGAATACATAATTAAAACAGGTGTTTGCATACAATAATGATCAATCAGTTTATCATTCTTAAAGCAACATTAATAACAATAATTAGGTTGTTTTGTAATACTGTAGTCCTTTAATGATCAACTCTGTAATTTACAATTTTATTGTCAAATATTAGAATATAAATGTGAAGTCTCACTACAAAAATGAGTGCCATGATAGGAAAATCCAAAAGTGAGGTACCTTCTAAAATTTAATGTAAAGCTGTAATCCACAATTTAAGTGGCATTAATTGGATACGTTGATCCAAAGATATTATCATTTCAAGTTCCATCTATGGAAATATGGTTTTGAAAATATTACCAATATAATCTGAAAGGTCCACTAATCAACTTCAAGTAAGAAAGTATAAGGCATACTCCAAGCAATGAGATACATGCCATCGTGACAGGATTCAATATTTCGACATAAATTATGTCATCATCAGGAATGATGATGATTGGTTCCTGATGATGACATAATTTATGTTGAAATATTGAATCCTGACATTATGGCATGTATCTCATTGCTTGGAGTATGCATTATACTTTCTTATCAATATAAGCAATCTAATAATAAACAATTAAAGTAATGTAAATTTCGGAAAATCTGCATGGACTCTTTCTTGCATGAAAACTGACCTAAAATGTATATTATATTGGAATATAAGTACCACAATACTCATAATTACAGTAATTAAACCTAAATTTCGTAAATATTTGTCTTCTGGCATATTTTGCTGATTACATCTGAATTTTCTCACTTATCGATGTGGCTCATTTTGAGGGGAGACCTCACATATGAAATAGATGACAATCAATTACCTTTATAAATACCTTTTGTCTTGGTTAATTTTGTTAAAATCAATTTCTTTTTTTTTGACAAATAATAAAATACTTCATAATACTAATATTACAAATTATAAAACCATTATTATTATTATTTTTTCAAGTGTTCTGAAAATAATTTACCAAGTTCCTGTCTTACTGAATTCTTTTAAGATATTACTATTGTTATTACCTTCATTTTTTTTAAGTTCATTAGTTTTACAAATAATTTTGATTTATTTAATGGTACTAATCAGTGGTATTGCCATGCTGGAGCTTACAGTAGCTTATGTTGTAACCTTTTCACTGTGTGGTGTTATTCTCGCTGCTGTGCGGGAAGTGTTAGTAAGAACAACGGGTGATTTAGACATAAAAAATGCTAAAAGAGATTAATTCAAAATTCTTTTTTATGATGGGTAAGATGTTGGCCTAAGGTCGGAGGGGAAAAATTGGTAATTTACCTAAATCATGATGTCATATTAGATTTTCATCAAATCTATAAAAAAACTAATTTTTTACCAAGAAACTCTGTTTCTACACTGCATCATGATACGGATACACATGATGAATAGAAATATAAAAGTTTGGATATCCAAGATCAATTTTAAATATAAAGAGCACATAAAGTGAGAGATTTTTTATTAAGCATTGCAAATATGTTAGAGTTGATAGGGAAACTAAAGAGGGCCCCTGTAGTATAGGCAAATGTTGTTAAAGAATGATTTAACATGAACTCAGTATTACCTGGCCCACACCATTTAATAACATGTTTTTGGACCTGGTTGTACTGGGCCCATTGAGCGAAAGCGTTAGCTTACAAGATATTCAAATCCACCAAAAATTCAGTTTACTGTAAGCAGACTGAGCTCCAAGAACTCATTTTATCTGTTAGCTTGAGGTAGATTGCGCCCATGAATTATGAGAAATCCACTGAAAGTAGTTGGCCTGTGGCTGTTACTGTAGACAGAGTGGTGTGGTGGGACCTCTAGGTAAACACGATCACCAAATTCGAGCACAACTATTGCAGTGTTACTTGCGATGTCAGAATGATCATCCTGATCTGAGTTGAAGGCAGAAACAACTAACTTTCCATTGTGAATCAGTTTTACAAACACGTCCTCAGCACTACTCTGACGCATCACATGGAACGTAAAGTGGTAAACACCCGGCGTGTCACAAATGTATACCCCTGTACGATAATCAAAGTCATTTCCGATGTCTGACACCTCTGCATCAAAGGTCAAAATGGTTTTGGTCTCACTCGATCTGAGAACACTTGTACGAACTGCTGTGAAAGCTGAATATTGATATGCTGCTAGTCCTTCTGAAAGTACTTGGTTGCCTGGTGCAACATCTCCACCTGTACCTGTGCCTGATCCTGGTGGACCTGGTGGGCCTGGAAGACCAATCAGTCCAGGAAGGCCATCACTTCCAGGTGCACCTATATCTCCTTTAGGGCCTACTGCTCCAGGTTGACCAGTTGACCCAGGAAGCCCTGGTTGACCATTTAAACCTCGCACGCCTGGACTTCCCTCATGACCAGGGATACCAGGTTGACCCGGAGCCCCAGGCCTTCCATCTTCTCCACTTGGACCTGTAGGACATATTATTGGACATACTGGTTGTTCTGGTCCATCTGGGTTGTCAGGGTCAACTGGGTCAACTGGGTCTGGTGGAGGTGTAGTCACATCTGAAAAGGATGATGAGAAACTTTGTTCTTGGCCATCACATACAAGTAGGCAAGATAGCATAAAACTAATGATGATGCTAAATTTGTTCATCCTGAAAAATTAATAAAACATGCAATATTATAATAAGATCATTAAAAATATATGCAAAGATATTCACTGCCATTATTGTTGCTGTTTTTAAATATTAACCAAATATCTTTAATAATATATTAAAAGATAGTGTGCATAAATAATATTTTATAAAGTTAGAATAAAAAAACATATTTCATAGGGCCTCTGCAAAATTTTGAGTGTTTGATGGCGTACTATGCATATTACAGGAATTCTATACAAAAATTGACAAGTGCACTATTCTTACATTATAAGATTTTTGATATTAACTACATGTTCCAGACTAAAATAGAGGGCGATATACTATTGAATAGCTTTTGTAATTAACCTTAATTACTACACCACAATAAAGGGGGCAATTTTGCATTTTTCCAACTGTATTATTTTTTGTATAGATGCCATCAAGCGAAATTATCCACATCATCAAATCTTTACACATGAGATATATACAGAGGCTCCCGAAATTTTAACAGTGCTCCCGATTTTTTGAAGCAATCTCCCGATTTTCTATTAAAATTTAAACATGTTCTAGCACCATAATTTTGACATGTAATCAATAAATACACTACTTTTAAAATGAAAAATTGTGTAAATTGTTCCAAATTTATTGTAATTGGCAATAGTTAAGAACTTTCTGGCCTGGTTTTGGCCCTTCCGTCAACAAATGCAGTAGAATGCACAGTATTTTAAGATAGAGGAGAAAAAAAAAATCTCCCAAATTTTAGACCACAGAGGTTGGAACGTCTGTATATATACCGGGTGGGCATAAAAACATTGCCTGTATTTTGACACTGGATATCTTCAAAACCCTTTTGCATCAGCTTTTTCAATTTCATCCCTGAAGAATTCTTAGGACGTGGTGGTGTTCGGTCTTGGGAAAGAATCTAGTGTGCAAGAGGTTCAAACCCGGCACCTTGAGATAGGGAGACAAACATGTTAACTACATATTAACTGCATTAATGAATTGACAGGAAATGCAATTAAAAAATCCTTTGACATGTGAATCGTTTTTAATTGACTTAGTACACACTCTACGCATCACATAATAAAACAGTACATAATCAAAATTTTAAAAAGTTAACAGATGGGCCTAATTAAAAATAAGTTAAAACATAAAAGTATGTAGCAGTACATTGGTGACATTTCTAAACCCACACTGGTAGTGTCTACCCAATTTTGATTTTGAGGTGAGGTATTTTTTTAAAAAGTTTAACTTTAAATATTTTCAGTGATTTTTAGTTGCAAATATCGGAATGTATTGTAAGCAAGTAAGTTGCCTCAAAAGGCAGGTTCACCCAAAAAATTACTACATTATATGTTTTAGTTAATCATAAAAAGTATATTCAGCCCTCTTTGGAAATGTTTAGGATTTTTTTTTCCCTTGAGTCTCATGTATTAAAAAATATAGCAAAAATAAATGCTAGATTTCATTCCTATTCTTTTATGCTTAAAATAGCAAAGATGGTAATTTTTTATTATTAAATAAAAATGGCTACTTTACCCTATATAAAAACATCAGAAATGAACAATGTTGGTTAAAACACAGAAGAATAGTATTTTTCTAAATATTTTTAGAATAACCGTTGATTTTTCACAATTTATTTAAAAATACCCCTCTTTCAGACAGTTTGTATGTAAAAGAATAGGGATTCTATCTTGTAATTTGAACTATCCCCCCCCCCCCTCTTAGAAATGTTCGTCTATTTCACCAATAATTATGATAGGTAAAATGAATTGTAAAAATTTAGAAAAAAGGCTGAATATACTTTTTATGATAAACTAAATCATATAAGGAAGATATTTTTTTTGTGTGAACCTGCCCTTTAAATGACAACATACAATATGTCATTATTACGTCCATTTGAAAATATAACAAGAATCAGGGAATATAAAATTTTTCATAATTCCTCAGAACTTGCAAGTTATGATTCGTCCATTTGTGTAAATCATCTGTAGCTAACCTTTTAAATTTACTTGGAAGGAAAGAATGTAATTAAATTACCTACAAAAACCCTGGAAATTCTTAGCAATCATCTAGAGTACTAACATGAAATAAAGAGATGTCCGTATTCATTTTATAGAATTTTCAGGCATACAAGCACAAGAAATGTGCATGGTTAAATTGTTGGGTATTAGGTACGTATTCTCATGACTGTAAAAACTGTTGAATTAGATGATCTTAATTGGGCTTACAGGGGTGGATCCAGGATCCACCAGAAGGTGGGAATCGCACTTTTCCAGTCCGGGTGGGCGTGGTTGCCAATTTTTTCTTGACGAGCTCAAAAAAAGTCATTTCCCTTTCCCTTTTGTGGTGCTCTAGTACCCTATTTTGCCCGTATTTTAGGATTTTATGGTAGATTTTTGGCCCAGCGCACCTAATATAAGGGGGGGGGCGCAACTACGTTTTGACGATAATAGGGTGCGCGTGCCGGTTGCGCCCCCCCCCCACAACCCCCTAAATCCGCCCCTGGCTTGATAGTTTATTTCCAAATTATAATTTTTTCAGTTGGTAATTTGCCAATTTCGTCGGTATATTTTGCTAGGTCAGCCTAGAATTAAGCCTGGGACCCAAACCCACCGAATTTTTACAGCCCTGACACAGGGGGTTATCGGAGATCACAGTTTAGTTGGTGGGTTTCAAACAATAGCAATTACTATTTTATGTCAATTTTCACAACCGTACCACAAATTTCCATTTAAATTACAATCTTTGTACAAAAATATTAGTAGGTCGGATGGTTCTTCTACATTTGATAAAGCCTTTACCATATTTGGAAAACTCAGTTAGGAAGCTGACCTAATGAAATTTTAGTGGTTTTCTGTAGCCTCTTCCATGCAAATTTTTGTCACATATAAACAATTTGTCCCATGTCATTTATGAGCCTGAGTTTAACAAAAATGCACAAGGAAAAATTGTGCAATCATTGTGCTATCTGCATGTCAACTGCCTGATAAATATACATTAAATAATGGGTGTGTCATTTTATGTCACACAAACTATGACACTCATTAAAATGTCCCTGTATACAGATCATACCATTTCATAATAGGGTTACTGACAAGTAAGGTGTTAATCCACACATATTTCCTGACACATAAGGGGAGGCTTCAGAGGGGTGGGAGAATTTACTAGGCTCAGGCTCCACTTAAATGACATCTAAAAATATTTCAAGTTTTGAATGAAAACCAGAATTTAAATAGAACACAAGTATGAACTCCAGGATGCAAATCAAAACAATTATTCAAATTAAGTGCAAATGAATATATTATATATTTTTTGTCAAATTCATATTATTTACACGCTCAAAAGTTTTTTTCCTAGTGTTAAAAGTGATTAATTTTTTTAAATACTTTTAATAATTGCAAATTTTTAACTCATAAAATTTGGTTGATGTACACTTCAGAGCACAATCATATGTGGGGTAAGTACAGAGTGTTACTGAACCGTTTTGTTGACAGGTTTAAAGGGGAACTCAATGTTTGAAATTTCTATTGATGCACCTATAGAACAATTAGTTGTGAACTAACTGACAAAATTTCACAACATTTATGCAATGAGATAATGACATAAAGCACTTTCCAAAACAGGTCTTAAATCAGAATTTGATCTACTACTCATATTACACAATGCTAAGGAATAAAAAAATTACAGGTTTTGAATGGGTTGTGTTTTGAAAACCACATCACATTAAAAATTATCTGTTTTAATGCGAATTTAATTTATCTTTTTGTTTATGTGAGTTATAATTGCTGTGTGATTCTGGTTTTCAAGCACAACCCTTAACAATGTAATTTTCCTATTCTGTGTAATTTCTACACTGTAATTTTAGTAACTACCCTCTTTTGATTTGGGACTTATTTTGCAACATGTTTTTCAGCATTATCTCATTGTTCAAATTTTATCTGTTATGTCACAACTAATTGTTGTATAGATTATTCTATAGAAATTGTAATCCCAGAGATCACTTTTAAACTTTCTGGCTCTCACTACCCTAAAATTCCAACAGAAGGGAAACAATGCATTAATTTTTAGGCATGTTGTAAAATAGTAATAATAATAAAAAAAACTTACTTTACAGTTGCATTCAATCTTGCTTTCAGACCGGATCAGACCACCCGTCTTAAATAAAATACAATCTGACGCTTGGCTCACGTACAAGGTTTTATCAGTGCCGAAAAGCTCTGTCCACTATGCCAAATACCTAGCCGACAGCCAATCACATAATTGGCAGGAAATCACCAAACTGACAGTGTTTAATATATTTCCATCTTATCACATCTGTGCTATCCTTTGTACTATATCTATGGATAATTTTATATTAGAGCTTGTTAACTTCAATTAGGATATAAATAAAAATTGTGAATTTCTGGGAAATCCTTTAATATCAAATTTATTATTATATGCTTTATGTCTCTCCTTGACAAGTTAAATTAAATGAAGTTATATCAGGTTTTTCATTTTGATATTAGCTGAGCACCTTGCATTATATTGATGCTATTGTAACGCAACATCAATTGGTAATTTTTTTAAATATTTTTTTTTACAATTCTTCCAAACATACAGTATGCTAGAAACAATATGATATGAATTTTTTAAGGGGCGGATCCAGAGTCCGCCGAAAGGGGGTGGGGGTGCGTACTTTCCCAGTCCGGGTGGGCGTGGTTGTTAAGTTTTTCTTGACGAACAAAAAAAAAAGAAAAGGTTATTTCCCCACTTAATAGAAATGGAAAAAAAATCATCAAGTACCAGTTTGATCCTCCTACCACAAGCCAAAACCTTGCCCACCCAACATAAAAAAAAAGAAAAAGAATGTTGAAATATTCACTTTTAGTATTTTTTTAACCATTTATTTCTCGGCCATAGTAGATTTTATCTTTATATTTACAAAATCAGTGTACAGTAGGCTACAATGTTTCAAGATTATCTAAATTTGATGATTCCCCAAGTCCATTAACGAAAATAGAGTACAGATTGACAAATAAATTAATTTCATCATAGTATTACATATTAATTTCAGTTGAATTCTAAACGTATTACAAAAAAGAGCCCAAATATATATTTATATATATATTGCTTATTTTCTATCTCAATAGAAGGAAATAATAATAATATAAAAGTTTATTGCCATGTATATTTTATACGTACAAATAATTTTTCATTGTTATACATCTTAGAACCTAAGAGCATAAGTTTACAAACACACGAACATTTCTACTTAGGAATTAAACATTTACTGCATACAGTAGTAAATTAATTTACGCATACTTTAATATCTCGGTATCTTTATTGGACCACAATCAAAAAATGGCAAACTGATAATACCGAGTTCCTGTGTTGCAAGATACAGTATTTTTCTATGACATAAAAATGCCATCCCCTAAGCTTCATAACAAGACTTTTAGTTTAAAAAGCATGACATAATGTTTTTACTGTAGGTGGGGACCAAACTTACTGTTGAAAATGAAATGCCATAAAAAGTAAAGGAACAAATAAAATTGGATATTTGGTGCAAGGCATTATCAGGGTTGCAGTTCCGATTATGTGTGTTTCCATAAAAGTAATACCAGACAGAAATAATCAGTTTACAATACTATCTTCATTCTTTTGTAGGTTTATCATTTGATTCTGCTGAATTTAATGGTTTTGGTTATCTTCAATATGGACGAGAGGTTATTGCCAGGTAAGGGCTATGCCTTTGAAAAAAATAACACCCTCCAACTAGGGTTAACATGGTAGATAATGGCAGTGAAAAGGTAGATCTAGGTAGTTAACAGGGTTAACCTTGTGCTACAAGGTAGATCTTCTTAGTAATTTAACATGGTAGACCCACCTTGTTGGAGGATGTTATTTTTTTTCAAAGGGATGCCTATGTAAAATTTGTTTTTGCTTATCCAATGTAAACAATGTACTTACTTAGAAAGTTTTGAATTGAATCGCAATTCCTTGTCAACTGACTGGATCATTATTACACTCCAGTGTTTCTAACATCATAGTGCTCGATGATGTACGCTGTCTGATGTATCTTGGTTAATAACCAAAAACAAATTTTACATGGGCGTGTCGATCATAACCCAATGAAATCTTTGAAGATCCTAAACGCTAATGTTATCCACAAATCAAAATAATTTTACTGAGCCCCAGCATTGTGTGGTCAGGGAACGAGCTGTTAGTGGCTTGTTAGCCTTGACATTGTGACACTTGTAGCGGAGTGAGCTGTTCATTGTACTAAAACTCAGCACTATGTAGTACTAAGGCCAGTAACTATGCCTTTTTAACATTCCCTGGTATATTCCAAACGTGTATCCATTCACAGCTGAGTGAACTTGGAGTCTTCCTCTCCAGGAATTGAACCCAGCTCATTGGGATTAGAGAAAAGTGCCAAAATCATTTGGGGCAAATCATGGCAAAATCACCAAGTTATCGCACAGGAAGTTATTGAGAAATAAGCAAGTAAACAATAGGAAATATAAACAAATACAAAGGAAACCTTTTTCTATTTTGTTCCATAACTTTGGTTATAGCTGTCCAATTTTGATAATTGATCCCTCATTTTAAAGCTTGGAACACGTGTAATCTTGTTTCAATATTAATTTAATTTTTCAATTTTGCGACAACTTGGTGGTTTTGCCATAACATGCCTCATTTCATTCCTTTGACTAACCATTACAAATAAGGACAATAAAATAAAATGCAAAATATAATTATATTTCTTGCTTGCTTTGCAGTGATTTCAGTAGCAATACGTTTACCATCGTTTTCAAGACTGAAGACGCTAGCATAGATAGTTTAATACTTTGGAATGGTGAAAACACACAAGACGACTTCATAGCACTCGGCTTAAAAGCCGGTAAAATAGAGTTTCGATTTAACCTGGGGTCAGGTATTGGCCAGTTAACATCAGAAATCATGGTGGTAAATGGTGAATTTTACAACGTTTATGTACAAAGGTTAGAAAACACTTTTAGATATCATTTCTACTACAGTTAATTCAATATTCATTACAACAGTATTAGTTGAGTAGCTGAGAATTACATAAAGCCTGTCTTGCTGTTGATCATGAATCCCAATAACAGCGATTTCAAACAGCGTTTTTTATCGTTAATTTTAATAAAGTGGCGATTTTCACAATTACAGGAAAAGGAGTCGGTTTCAACGTTAATCTTGACATCAAACAAATTATAATAATTTGGATCATCAAGTCCAAATTGAACGATTTGAAGTTAAAGTTGGGTACTTGTGAGGAAACATTGCCTGATACAAGAATATACATGTTTTGGGTCTAGAAATAAATCACTCTTTACATTTTCGTGAGTTGTAACTTTTCTCAGAGCATTAAATATATCTATTTATTCCTGATGATGACATAATTTATGGTGAAATATTGAATCCTGTCACAATGGCATGCATCTCAATGCTTGTAGTATGTTTTCTTATAAATATACAATTATCTAACTAATATATAAAAATAATAGTTCTTTAAATTTGTTTTATGGCGATTTTAATTAATTGAAAAGATATACAAATTTTTGTTGTGCACATCATTGTAAATAGTGGATATATAGCGGTCCAGCATGATGAGCAGGAACAGTTGGTGACACTGACCGACTACTGCCGCTAGCTTAGGCCTAATCACTTTAAATGTAACTCTAGTTTACACTTCAAATAATAGTCTGATGCTTGAACGCAAGTTATTAAGGATTAACTTCGACTTGTATTTGTGAGGTCTTACCACAAAATGAGTCTCATGGTAGGAATATCCAAATTAAAGTGTTGGTACCCTCTAGTAGAGCATAATGTAAGCTGTAATCTACACTTTAAATGACATTCAGTGGATAACAATGTCCAAAAATATGAGCATTTTAAGTGTTCATGTATATAAAAAAAAGGTTTTGTGAAAATCTCCCATAAAGTAATGAACAAAATAATTAAAACTATAAATCTAGTACTCATAATTGATTAAAACTATTTCTCAAAAATTTGACTTCAGTCCTATTTTGGTGATTATCTCAATTTCATCTCACCTATGATGCAACCATAGATATATTATTTACGGCTAGATAGTGAACTTAACACTGTAGAATTTCGGTCCCATGTAGGTGCTATTATTTTGATTTCTTCAGGCAGCCTTTGTAAGTTAATAATAACTGTGTTTTACAATTATTGTATTTTTGACATTCTTTTGTCATACAAATTATTTACGTATGTCACATATATTTTATATTGTCAATGTCTTTATATTTTGATTAATTTTACTTTTTTTATTGATAAATTTAAAACTTCTGTCTTTGCTTCTGTGAAAGATTGGGGGTACAATTTTGACTAGTAACAGCATTAGAACATAACGCGATTTGATTGGTTGGGTTCAAGAATAGTAGGCATGGAACTACACTTTGGGGCTATGTGTTCTGTGGTAGTTCACCATCTAGCCATAAATAATATATCTATGGATGTGACTCATTTTTTGGTCAGACCTAACATTTATTCATTGTTACTGATCATATTATGATTTTTTTTTTAGAATTGGAAATAGTGCGACAATGAGAGTTCAAGAGTCAGATGGAACAGTTGAAACAATTACCAGTACAAGTACATGTTGTCAATCTGGACTTAACACGTTCACAAGTCTTTTATACATTGGTATGTATTGTATGCTAGTTGTCTGATTGGTTGATCATTATTAACTCTATCAAAGTTTTGCCTATCCATCGCTGTTCTTTGGTCTTCACTTCCTTCTTCACTTAAAGACTCTTCTCTCTTTTCGGTCTACTTTCCTTAGACAACTGAAACAACATTTTGCTAATTTTTAATGTTTATTCACGTGTAATATCTTTATATTTTAGCGTTTTAATGTATTTGAAATTTTAAAGTAGCTTAACATTCTGGGGCCCAGACATTTGTTATGATGACTTTGTTGCTTTGTGTCTTATGTGAGCATTGTTGATGTGAAATAAATGAATGAAAAATGAAAATGAAATATAATATTGAATGCCTTTGAGGGGATACCGAAAAATATTGTATGACCTGTTGAAAAATATTGAATGTGTCGAATAATATCCGGTATCCCCTGAAAGTAGGCATTTAGTATTATAAATATATTCAGTACCTTACTTGAAAGTACCAATTTTTTAGAGCTTAGCCTAGGCCTAGATTTTTTTTTTAGTTTTGAATTCTAATATTAATGATAATATTATAATAATCTAGGCTTAACATTTTTTTTTTTTAATTTAACACTACAAGATTTAACTACAATCACTATCAATCATAAATAATATCTTTGATGGTGCAATATTTTAATAATGATTACCGTAATAATAGTTAATACAGTATACATTGTTCCACTATCTTTAACATTCTTTAATCTATGTATCCACTTAAGTCAAAGTTTAGTCTGGTCTCGGGGCCACTCTATTGCCACCATTAGATAGACTTTCTTCATCAGTACTTCTACAAATTGAATGTCTTGTTGTGGAGCCGGAACACTATATTGTCCAGACCCAGTGCTGTTTGTTTATCATTTGGGAAATCTCTTACAAAATAAAATCCATGTCTTTTTCTCTCAGATTTTCGCGAAAAACATTAACAGCAATTTTTGTAGGTTTCTTTAATACTTACTAATTCTTCATAAAAAATGCCGAGTATTTTACACGTGGTAGGCCCTAGCTAGCTCTTGTTGTGATGCTATATTTAAAATATTAGCATCTGTTTTAGTCTTAAAAAAACTTTAGCGATATTAATAGTGAGGGGGAAACAATTTATACAACTATTCGTTGCACATATTCAAATTATGCCAGATGTCTATATTGCGCACAACCTTACTATTTATTTGAAAGGATGCTTATAGAAACTGCTTTTTACTGTTTTAATTATATTGTTTGTTTTCTGTACTAGGCGGTCATGGCACTGATGTATCCAGTTTAACGGATGGCTATTTTACTCATGGTTTTGTTGGTTGTATCGCACTATTTTCAACAGCATTGAATCCAAGTGGCATTTTGACACAGATTTCTTTGCAACAACAAGCATTAGGTGGAGCTGGTGTCACTGCATGTGCTTTTTTTTAAGTGCTTCCAATCACAGCCGTACCCAGGAGATAGACAAGATGATTATGCCGTACTTCTGTACTGGTGCATCAACTGTGAAAAAAAAAGGTTATTTGTGTGGTCTTACCACAAAACGAGTCTCGTTGTAGGAAAACCCTAAATTGAGTTGTTGGTATATTCTAATATAGCATAATATGATCTACACTTTAAATGACAGTCATTGGATATAAGTACAGTAAGTACAGTATATCCAAACATATGAGCATTTTTCATGCATGGTATAGATGGATTTCAAAAAATCACACATAGACAATCTAAAATACAAAAAAGTAAAATACTGTTAGTGTCTCAGAAAATCTACATGAAGGAAATTTTCCTGTATTAAAACTGGACCTAAAATTATATTATAATTAAACATAAGTACCATAGTACTCATAATTGATTGAAACTTCAGACCTTTTTTGGTGATTATCTCAATATGATCTCATCTACAATGTGACTAATTTTTGCTTGCCAATATTGGGAGATTTTTCAGGCCCTCTGTTATTTCTAGGGAAAGGATGTTCTCCACATTTGCTTCAATGTTGGCATGACATATTTTTTGCTTCATAGTATATAAATCAATGCTTTGACATTGATTGAGTAGTACCCACTACTCCACCACT
>JAOTQE010083023.1:0-15504 GCA_025631205.1 Nesometra sesokonis
ATTAAAACTTTCATAGTAAACGCCGTATTGGATGTCCATGATTATATAATGCCTGCTTCATTGATTTTCAAATCAATTCAATTCTCAAAACATTTATTTCCATTATGACATCATAATTACATATTTAAAACAAAAATGAAGGCGAAACCTTAAAGCGAAGCTTTTATTAGGAAGCATATATAAAGTAAAAGTTGACAATTTCAAAAAAAATAAATAAACAAGGTTGACAAATTAAAACGCACACAAAAACAACACAAAAATAACACAAAGGGCATTGTAGGAATAGCAATAGGACAATAGTAATATAAGTAATTTAAGTAATTGCAGTAATATGAATAATGACGATGATGATAATAACAATAGCCCTACAATAATAAACAGCACTCATAACATTGATCACAATAAATAAATAAACAAGTGGGTTTGATTGGTGAAGTGGAATTTCAATTTCTTTTTAAGAATATTTTTTCTTGGGCGAGTATTGAATAGCGTATGGCAGAGTAATCCATAACCTCGCTCCAGAGAAACGTATATTTTGTTGAAATGCGCACTTATATACGCGCGCATAGCAGTTGTACGTCTTCTTGGTAACAAAGACGATATTGTAATACAATATTGTTTTAATCAGTCATGCTGACAATCGATATTACCGTGAATAATTTAAGACAATTCATTTTTTTTTCTGCAAGGAACAAGATTTTAATGAATCAGATGATAAATGGAAATATACCGAAATGATTCCAAGGAAAGAAGACCCTCAGGAAAATATCACTTTTAAGGTGACATTAGACAACCTAAAAAAGAACTCAACATATTTTGTAATAGTTGAAGCAATGAACGCTATAAAACCTCCAGAACGAGGAGACGCAGCCTTTTTCGAGTTTCAAACATCAGGTATTTAGTAACAGTTTAACATGGCATATGATACGTATATTTCTATTTTTACCTAGCAGGCAACTGTTTTATAAACCGTCAGACAATATTAAGTTCCATTTTAATAATCTTAGGCCCCGAGATGTTATTGAATTAAAATACAATGAACGGCTTAAATGTAACAGACGTTAATCATTTAACCTATATATTTTTATGTTGGCGTATATTTATCAGTCTATATTATTCAATTAGATAAATATTATGCTAATGTTGTGATTTCATATTGATCTTCAAAAACAATATTTCTATTTCAGTTCCCAAACACTTTTATTTACTGGGGAATATAAAACTTAATGAAAATACACGATTTTTAACTCCGCCATTTCCAAGTGCGCTTATGTAACTTTGTTGACAACTTTTGTTTGATATTGCGTTGAAAATATTAAACCCCACAATGTTACGTTGCATTCAAATCTTGAGGATTTACTAAAAGATGCTTATTGTGTCTTTAAAATGACAGGAAATTCATCACCATTAATTATAAAATCAAGGAAATAAGGAAAATCAAATTTAAGAACTTGATAATAGAGAATAGTGTATTTAAAAATGTGTTTAATAAAAAAAAATTGCTTCCTGATGATGACATAATGTATGTCGAAATAGTGAATCCTGTCACGATGGCGTGTATCTCATTGCTTGGAGTATGCATGATTAAAAGCAGAAATAGTTTAGTTTATACAGCAAGCACACATATGCTTAATAACTCTAAGCTGAATGATACATGGAAAGATCTTTTGTATACTTAATTTAATTTAATTAGGCCTAATTATTTTTCTTATCATGAAACCCAATAATCTTTGTAAATACTGTATATTGTCAGATGTTTTTGAATTCATTATTTTTTTTTACTCAATCTGTTTTTTGAATTTTATGTTATGCATTATAATGGATGAACATCTGAAATAAAGTTGAAATGAAATTAGTGGACCTTTCGGATGTTTAATAAACTTCACTGAAAAATTAACAAAACTAAAATGGCTGCCAGCCATTTGGTCAGTTTTTGCTCATTCAAACATGTAACGTTGCAAAATTAGGGGTGACTATTTTTAAAAACCCTCAATTTTAGTGTCATGGTGATAATGTATTTATTTCTTTCAAATAAGCATGTTACTTTCAAAATCATTTTTTTTGTCATTCGGGTGACAATACATCTTTAAAGCGATAGATAATTTTAGCTACAAATAATATTTGTTAAAATGTTTTAAATTATGTTAAAAGAAAACACAATCAAAGGAAAGCGTGCAAACTCCATAAAAGATTCAACAAATGTAATGGTAAATCTTGCTGGAGAATGTAAGTGTAGATCTCTGGGTTAATGCAGCTTGTGCGCGAGCAACCGAGGCTGCATTACGCAATGGTGTAGCTAGGGCCTGGCGTAATGCAATCCAAGTATATGACTTTTAGCTGTTAAAATAATGTTTGTAAGTAATTTACTAATACGGCTGATATTTTAATGTGTCTGTATACTATTCATTTTTTCATCAGCGCACTTGCACAACAATTCGATAAAAGTAGGAATTTATTCGTCTACCAGAGTCACATCTACAAGGTTCGTCATTCCTTGCCGTAGCGTCTACGTCGTGGTTAAAAAAACTCTCTATTGTTCTCTTACTATAGGATAGTGTAAATCCACTGTTTAAGGAGTTGCCCAATGGACCATTTCAAAAAAGAATGAAAATGAAGAATGTGTCTAGGCTGGTTGCCCCCTGGACATTTGCCCCCGGAAAAATGGGAAACTATCCATATTACTGTATTAACACAATATTGGTGGGGGAAATTGTCGTCCGGGGGAAAATACTGGGGAAAATGTCCAGGGGCAACAAGCCTGCTCCTGTGATGTCCCTCGGCTCACCCTCACTATTTTAAATTCACTCACGTTATGAACTAACGTCTGTTCTGGTGCTATGTTGTAGTGTCTTTACAGGTACATACTATAGCATAATCTTATATTGTTGTATTGTTACTTACAGCTGTGTTTATTCCTACACAACCGACAACAAGTTAGTATTTTATGCAAATTTGCGATGGTGTTTTTTGGTACAAAATCACCCAATTATTTTACAGATAACCCTTCCATTGCTCTTTCCACTGTTAACCCGTTATAAAGTCAGCTGCTTCATATGGAAATGTTATTAATTTCGCGATAGAATGTATTGTCCAATGTTTGTATTTTGTATTTTCATTTCATAAACTTACCCATTTGCTCTGTTTGATTTCGTTCCAAAATTCCTCAGCTTTCACTTGTATTGCTCTGTGTATATCGTTTATTTGGTACAATATTAGAAAAATGAGTTTATATAGAAGTAGGGAATGAGGGAATATAAATATTGTTAGCAGAAAGGTGTAAACCCCTGTATCTATTGATAAAAATTAACTTCGTATTGCCCTCTGTCCATAAAAGAATTATACGAGTTTGGTATTAATAATTCAAACTGGTTTTGTTAAACTTAAATTACAATTAGTTGAACTTCACCTCCTTACATCATCCCCTAATTCGAACAGTAAGTGAATTTCTATTCCATTTATTAGCCTATTGCCCTACAGTACGCGCAACAGATCAATATCTTTCGTATGCTCAACACCATGGTGCAGCAGAATGGTTTTAAAATGAAGCTGCGCGTGCGAATCGTTAGCTTATTACCCACGTAAATAAATTCACCTAATGAATATGAACATTCCTTATTTAACTTACCGGGAGTATTTTAAGCAATAAAACATTCAGGCAAATCAGCAACTTGGACACTTCTCTAGATATAACACTGTTTTTGTTTCACCTTTTTTTCAGCAACATCAATCGAATTTTCATCGATTGTAACTTCGGTAAAAGATACAGTTATTAAAACAACAGAATCAGGTAAATGTTAAGTTGTCAAAATGTGTTTTACCATTGAATACTGACTGGGTATTCTTTATAAATTGTAATCGATTTTACTTAAACCCTGTCAAATGCAAGTATGGAAGGAATTTCCTTCCGTAACGTAATCAGCATGTTTTGGATTCGAAATTGCTTTCGGAGCGACGATTTAGACGGGCTTTATTTACCACCTAAAATTGACACCAACATTATTTCAAGAATTGACTTAAACGAAAGTCTAATACGCAAATGAGGGAATTTTAGTGCAAACAATCATTCGATTCTTTTGCTAGTTAGATCAAAACTGGTAAATACCACCTGGCCAACCATCTCAGTTCCTCCCCTCCTCTATCTCAGAATCCTAAATTTATTTATTTATTTATTTCAACATATTTATACAGGATGACATTATCAGGTTGTTGTAAAATCCTGTTTTTCATATGGTCCTGTTTTCTTAAAACAATGAAAAAATGACATATTATTATAAAATATACTTAAAAGTTAACGTCAGAAAATTCATATAGAAAATATTAAAATATAGAAAATATTAAAATATAAAATAGACTTAAAATACATTAAAATGTTAAAAGGTGTAGTCTTACATTTTTAAAATAGAGAAAGTTAACATTAAGCTAAAAATGTAAGTCTTATTCTAAAAGCTAAAAAGGTATAGGCCTACAAAAACATAAATAAAATATTAAAACTAGTACAGAATAAAAATGTATTAGGACTGTAAAATAAATGCTTAAAATTAAAATATCCGCCCCTGGCTTTCCAAAAATCATGTGTCGAAAACCTTTTAGATATCCGTAATGTACACGGATTTATACTAGGTTTGGGCTTAATATTTGATCAACATTCCAGCAACAACTAACAAACACCCTTCTTTTAATTTTAGTAGCTTGTTGATAATGAATTGCCTCATGAATCCTTGTCATCCATTGAGGGCGCTACATATTTTTAAATGCTAATGGATATGGAAGGCGAAGAAACATAACCACTATTGCATTTGCAACTCCATAATCATAGAATAGGTTTCGTTAAAATTGTACACAGTTTGGAGTATTTTCAGGGGCCATGTTAAGGTTTGTCTACTGCAGTTACGTCAATATTTACTGCCGTTACTGCAGTATTTATGTGCCATACTAAGTTTTCTTTGATAAATGCCTCCACATAAAATTCCCACATCGATGTTAAATTTTAGTAATAATTCTCTTTTAGTGGTTGAATAATATTCTAACCGAGTTACTGCAGTAACTGCTGCAGAATAATTTCGAAATTTCCACAACCTTTTGAGTAAACGTCATAAAGGTCTGAGACAATTATAATGTGTATAGTTTTAAAAGTAGCAAATGACAATTATTTTTATGTTTTTGCACAAACAGCCCGTTATTTTTTACCCAGAGGTAAAACATGAATCTATGAACCTATATTAATTTTATATATCACTTGTTTGTTTCATGTCAATTTTCCCTTTTAAAACACAAACACTATGTACACATCAATCGTGCTCATGAAAATTTATGATGTTAGCAAAATCCAATTGAGAATCCTATCGTTTTATGTCGCTTTAGATTACATGTAGCAAGAACACAGAATAATTTAAATCTTGTATTTAGATTTATTTATAATTAATTCGTCTTATACCTCCGACTCACAATGCTGTGGTAGTGTTGTTAAGTAAGTGATCCTGATGCGATTGAACATTTACGATTTAACTCCTCGACGCCAAGCGTTAATATTAGTCTTTTAGAACATTTATACAAATCGCGAGATTTGTATACATTACCATTATACACCCGCGACTGAACGTCAATTGTTGACATCAATTCCAGGCTTATACTTCTAATTATTTTCTCCGCATGGTAAAACGATGAACATAAAGATCGTCAATTACACTTCACTGATATGATACAACTCCTAAACCCTAGTTATTCACAAATAAACTAGAACATTCTGAATTTAGCTTTAAATTACACTGTTAAGTGTTTTAGTGATCCAATAGATGTGTTTTTATGCACAAAATAGAAGTTGTATTTGCATACACAATAAACATTTCTGTAAGTGACAATTCTCTTGATCAACAGGCAGTTTTGCATCAAAAAAGACAAAACTAACTGTTACTTTGGTATCATATTATATCATTTATTTCGTCAGAAAAACATACATTACATGATAAAAATTACAAAAATAAAAGTAAGACAAGACACAGGTGAAACCTGACTGGATCGCTCAAAAGTGAAAAAAAAAATCACTGTCATGGAGCTCTCCTTGTAAAACACCTGATAACAATTAAGTACATTTAGGAATATAAGATTTTGTAAAATTTATGAACATCTGATTTAAAATACTTATACTATATATTTAAATACAATAAACTCTATACTCTATCACTATTGTATAAAAATTCTGATTCCTGTACATAATTTTCTTCTAAATTTGGATTTGGTAACTGTTTACTAATTTTGCAAATTATGTCTAGCCCAGTTTTAAGAACTTAAAGACTCACTCTGTAGTTTGTTACCGTGTGGCTGAATTATTACTGCACAAGCGATGGATTTGGACATAAATTGGATGATTTGATGTATTTGTGTAAGAAGGAAATCAGTAAAGTTAAGAGATTCGATCTAAGAACATTGTATGTAAATTACTTCAAATTATGCTTTCAAGAACTCTGTTCATTTCATTTGAATATCGACTGGAATCCCTACACGAATCACTACACACCACGTTTTCTCCGGAAATGCCTATAAGTTATGCTCTGTTCACATCTATAAAAATATGAGTCTACCCAATTATAAACCAAAACCATGCTATAAATATGATATTGACCTATTAATTGAAGTAAGGGTACAGAACAGGGTTAATAATTATTTTAGAAAGTGATAAGTAAATTTTAATTGAACATAATTACATTAAAATTCTACAGTAGGTGTCAAGGGTCATTTGACTTATTTTTTGTCACATATGACGAAAACGATTCTATACAGAAAATATAATTTGCATAGTAATTTGGTGTATCCACCTTATAATTTCTGGGATTTAGTCATTAAAACAGACAATTACAGATTGTTTAGCTAATAGATAAGAATTATAATATATTTTTTGTTATAATTATATTTGGTGTTAAATAAGAATATCACATATTTTTATTATACAATGTCCCCATTAGATTTTTTTAATGTAAATTTGGAAAGCAACAATCAAGGCATACATTTTTTACACTAAAATCATGAAAAAGGGTGCTCTGTGAGCAAAGTTATGTGATGTTTTCATTAAAAAGTGGGGTGTCATTTAGAAATCCAAAATGAACGTCGAGTATGAAATCTAGAAAATTGACAATAATTATTTTGAAAGATCGCCGTACTTCAAACATCTAAAAAAAGGGTGTGCGAAGTTTTCACTTTCAACAAAAATCACCCAACGAAAGTACGTTTTTAACCAGACTATTTCCAAAATATCCTGATTGGGACAAACAAATACTGTGAAATTTTCCATACCCTTAGTAGTTGAAATCGAAGTCATTTTCAACAAATATTCAATTCAATAATTAGATTTTGGAATTTTGTATAATGGTTATGAAAATGTCTTTTCATTAAGTTTACTTTATTCAAAATTGTTCAAATTTTCTTTTAAATTACGGAATACTAAAAATTACCTAATGAGAATATGTGGTAGAGCCAAGCCAAAGGATGTACAAGTTGCAAAGCTAGTCTTCCAGAATAGCCAGAAACAACAAAATGGTCTAAATTTTACTAAATAACGTACAATTTTAACATTCAACTTTCATACTACATCAATAAATTTTAGATATGATCAGG
The DNA here is from genome assembly GCA_025631205.1 of Nesometra sesokonis. Classification (NCBI taxonomy): domain Eukaryota; kingdom Metazoa; phylum Echinodermata; class Crinoidea; order Comatulida; family Antedonidae; genus Nesometra; species Nesometra sesokonis. The sequence goes on from JAOTQE010083023.1 coordinate 7,609, forward strand.
AAAAATATTTTTGTCTTCTTTTTAAATTCTATTTGAAATGACCCTGCATTGTCACTGTATACCGATAAGCAATTTCTAAATGCAGTTTTCTAAAAACTTATATTCTACATGTTTGAACTTAGATTATTCATAACTTTGCAAGGAAACATGAAACTGATGGGTTATTTGACGATTTTTGCGTCTTTTGCAAACTTTTGATGTACGTCTACCCCGTTATGTATGTCTTTTATTTATTTGTTTACTGTAAATTGAGACCCGGCGCCTCTAATATAATGGAGGACGCGACTACGTGTTGTTATAATAGGGGGCGCCCCGGGAGTGATTGAAAAGAAACAGCATGGTAATAAGAAGTAAAAAATAGATTATTCTACTAATGTGTAACAATACAAAACGTTACATGTGTGATCCTCTTCTTCAATGTCTTAAAATTGGAGTAGAAAATATTTTCATCATTTTAGGGTGCTGATTGAGGCCGTCTTTGATGTCTAATGTGAACAGCCTCAATTACATACACACTTTAAAGTGCAATATAAAAATGTAAAGCAAACAATAAATAAATAAATAAAAACCCTGTAATTCTATATCTGTTTTCAAATAAGCACATTTTAACTATAACAACGAATTAAAACAAGCATTATACCAAAACTTTGGTCCTTCATCCTTAGATCCATTCTAGTTCGTATTCCTATTTCATCTAAACATTACTGTTCTCGTAAATTAAATTGATTGAGTGTTCTCATAAATTAAATTGATTTACATTAGATTGACTACATGACATGATGTTAGCAATATTATATTGATGTGATTATACGTTGTATCAACAGTTACAATAAATTGTTTAGAAACTCGTGATTGAGTTGTGTCTTAATCTATATAGGAGTTCCAATCTCCAACGTGTATCATGTTGTCGAAAAGGAATTATTACTCGGTAGTCAAGTTTCAATATATAATTTTAACTTCGTTATGCTTATTGAGGAATGTGTAAACTTCAGATTAAAAAATAAAAATTTGTTGTTGCTTTGAAAATTATAATATGGTGGCCATGTCTCATTTCAAAATGACTGTCAACGACCAATATACAGGTATGTCTATTTTGAATGGAACTAACAAAACATAGATCCAGAAATTACACTTTATGCACAGGACATCAAATTAAGCACATGTGTATTCGATATGCAAATTATGCAAAGTGGTAGTCTATTATATCGGTTTCATTAATTGTCATAGTTTGATTTTTGTTTTGACGTCAAAAAAATTTAGTAAAAAAGACAAAATCACTGATGAATTCAATTATACTGAGCGGAAAAGTTTGTATAATACCGATAAAATTTCTATATTAGATGAAATGTACCCCATCTCCATCAATACAATTTCTTCAGGTTTGTTTTATTATTTCCGGACTCCGCGAATTACAAATTATTCTACAGCAATTTTTGTTTGTATATTTTCCCCATGTTTTATGTTCAAAGAATAATATTTTAAGCTAAATGTTACTTCACCTGCTGACAATAAAAAGCATTATAGTTCATTAAATGTGTGTAATTGTTTTAACAATGAAAAAAAAAACACAAACCCCTATTGTTTTCAGAATAAAAGCATTGGGATTATGAATAAAGGTACTAATGTGCACATTTATGTAGTGTATAGGGCCTTCAGTAGGTGGTCGCACCACTGTGACTAAATCTACCAATATCCTATTTCCACTACTTGGGGACCCTGCAAATTCTTACCAATAATTGGAAGCTAGAATGCTCAGAAAATGTTAGAGTGGACAAGAAGAATTTAAGCCGGAAGTGTAATGTTGACATGTTTAAACGGAATTAGCGGGAGGTAACGTTTTCTTTGATGAAGCTACAAAACTTTCATTCATTTTTATAGTATAATTCTACTTTATTGCAATGTAACGGGAGTCATACCCTCTAAACTATCAGTTCTATACTTTTATTTTGCGAATGCAAATTCTATAATATCGATCTGAATTAATATCGTTTTAGGCGCAGTAACACCTGATGACGTTTTAACGAGTTTACAGAAAAAGCAGAGGAAGGCATCCACGCTTCATGCACCTACAAACCCAGGTAAGGTTTAAGGATACACCGTTCAAAATAATAATACGCACAAGGGAGTTAATATATATGCCCTCAAGGAATACAAAAGACTAGTCTACACTATTCGAATTTATATTAATAAATGATCAATACTCTTTAGCATCATCTTCTGCCTATTTCAATTAAACGATTAATGGGCTAACGATAATTCTAATAATAGTGTCTCTGCAATACGCTCATCTTCATGGCTCGTTCCGCGGTAATATTGTGGCAGGAATAATAATAATAATAGTATCGTCTGTAGAATACTGTATGTTCACCGTCGATATTAATTATCTTCTGCATGGCATTGCAGTAGCGGAACTTGTGAAAAATAAACACTTTTAAGAATTGATACACTCTCTTGTACATAGGATCCATATTACTGTTATTTTCTTTCGGGTATTCGAGCTTAATGTACAGTAGCATATAATATCGTAGAGAATTCTGCTTTTCGTTATGGGTTAGACAAAATTTAACATTACTGGGCACAAACAGTTGAAAAACGTAAATTCCTTTTTTTCCGAAGTGAAGGCTCATTAGGCGGGAGCTTATCCAGTTTCAGAAGAGTGAATCGGATTAGAGTAACGTCCCTGGATATGAGCTAGTCCATTAGGTGTACCATTATAAAGTTTTGTCAAGTCTTATCACAAAGCATAATTGGATTAGTTTCCACTTTATTGCTTAACTGTATAGTTTATTCCTATCTTTTATAAACATTTGAGGCTAGTCGTGGAAAAACCATCAAGTTGTCGCACAGGAAGTTATTGATAAATAAGCAAATAAACAACAGGAAATATAAACAAATACAAAGGAAATTTGTGTATGTTTTGTCCAATAACTTCAGTTATAGATGTCCGATTTTCATAATTGACCCCTCATATTAAAGCTTATGGAAAGTTTAACATGGCTATAACAAAAACTCAATTTTCAATTTTCCTACAACTTGGTGGTTTTCCATGACATGCCTCATTTAAGGTAATAGGCCAGTCAGGTTTTAATTCAAAATTACCCTACATTTCTTTGAAAATGTAGGGTAAAATTGATCAAATTCTCTAATGGCAATGTACACGTAATGGTCATCGCAAGCAACTGTTGTGTGTTTCTCCGGATCACTCAGTTGGGATTCTGAACGCCATCCGCTGCGCCAACTGCCCCCTCTCAACAAACTATTATTTTAAATTGATCTGTAAGCAAAAAACTAGTTGTCTTAAGTTATAATATAAAACCACCAAGCAACCAATAATGAAATCTAAGGCCTCATAGAAAATAATTATTTATATTATCACCATACCAAAGCATAAAAGCTGATGAGGAGGGGAGTTTTTTTTACCCACGCTCCAGTGTTGTAGTGACACGAGATCGTCCATCATTATTTTAGACTCACGCAAATACGCCTACTCTCATACCAGAGAATCGGCATCATTGTAGGCCTATGCCTACTTTGTGTACATTCGAACATTTTTCATTTTTATGTTAAGAAATTCCCAAGCATTCCAAGTGAATTTGACAGAAAAACGATTTTAATGGTAAAATGAGTAATAAATAATCGGGATTTCTCCAAAAGTGATGAGCGCGGAGTTGATAAACTAATGTTTCTGTTTTTATGGGGCCTAAAAGGGTTTAAGTCGTTTATTAATTTTATTAGACATTGGCCATTATTTTAATGAGGTCATTGACTGAATACTGTTTGTAAAATAGGTTCGTAAATGACTACATAATACAGAGAGCAGTTCATGGTAGGTTACATCAGGGAACAGTTAACTGGTTACATTATAGGCTTGAACACATGTGGATCTGGTCCAAGAAAAGTGGGTGCCCAAGCCCAAGATTTCCATAATCACTATGATAAATCCCTTGCTGCCGTTTACTTTTTTGTTCCACTAAAAGAGGCATTCCTTCCAAAATCTACCTCAAGACTTAAATTTATTTGGAAATTTACCTATTCATTTTTTTCTAAAATAATAATTACGTTCATGCACACTTATTTAGACTTATTTCCGAGTAGAAAAGAGATTAAAACAGTTACTGAACTCTTTTAGGCTTGGCCTTGACGATTTGTTTGATATTTCTGTTGCTAAGCTAGTCGGTTGTTGTTCGTATCCACGAGGATGTCACCCAGACTATTCTCTTCCCTCTTCATAGTAAGCGCCATTACCCACGTACAACTCACACGTACATAGCTCGCCATTCGTTACTAGATTTAGACTGTTCACAAAATCAAAGAAATACATATTCTCAGCAATATTTTTTTAGGATCCTCCAAAATAAAATACTATTATTCAGGAACGGATTTAAGGGGGGGGGGCACCTCCCCCTGCACCCTCATTTCGAAAAGTAAGATATATCAATATTATTAACATTGTCTATAAAACGGAAATATTCAGCAAGAATCGACCCCAACATGCCCGAGGCCATTTCCGGACATCTAAAGATCAAAATTTCCAGGGGACCATGTCCCGGATCCCCTAATATAACACACCTTCCACCCCCTTTCCAAAAGTCCGAATCTGCCCCTTGTATTTACTTTTATTTTATTATGTTTAAAGTAATAAATGATATAAATATAGCAGATCTGTAATGCAGTTACAAATTAGAATATAATAGTCAACATTAGAGTGTTTTAATGTTTAGACTTTGGAAGGCCTTTAATATGAATAGTACTTGGAGAGCTAAATGTACCTTAAATTATAGGTTTAACCACCTGTTAGTCTGTGATTTTCTGTGTTATTAGTGGGTAACTGTTTCAAGCACATAATGTTAAAATCACTATGCTAATAAACTGCTGCCCTGTCGTTTCTGATTACCATTTAGAGGTCTGCTTAATTAAATGCGATGTGATTTTATATTAAACGTTTGGGGAACGTTCAAATTTATAAGAAATTGTAAGACGATGTGAGATGTGTACGACGCATATAAAGATGAGCAGTCGTACGTTTTTAAACATAAAATTTTTAAGCGTCTTGATTTCTTTTAGAATGTGTTTCTCAGGAGTGGATCCGGGATTTAGGCAAGGGTGTGGGGCACTATTTCCGATGGGGTGGACGTGTAATCCGTTTCAAATTAAAAGCAAATCATGCTATTTTCCCTGTTTTGGGGCATATTATAAAGTTTTGGGTTAATTGTTTGTTGTGGGGTGTAGGGACACAAAATATAAGGAATGGGGCGCAACAACCTAATGTTGACGATATGGGAGGTGAGGGGTGGTTCCGGATGCTCCCACCATATCCACTCCTGTTTCTAATAATAATCGCACTACAGTAAGGCTTCTAATAGTACCCTGGGCTAATTCAATTCAATTCAGTCTTTTATTTAGGGAAATCGATATTTCCATATAATAAATACAAAAATAAAAATGATACTTAATAAGCGTATAATAAAAAAAATCTACTATAAATTGTTCCATCTTGCGAACAGTTTAGAGTTTCTTAAACTTTTACTTTAAACAGTAGATACTAAGGCATTGGATTTGACAGATAATCTGCACATAATTGCCATGTATTGTCTTCCTTAGAAATTCATAAAAAGATGGAATCATATTTTCTACAAAAATTGCACTCACACTACAACGTCCAGACTTGTTTAACAACATTCTCAAAGCATTATTGTAGCAGACCTGAAGAGAACGTAGTGTACTCAAATTGAAATTTGACTATAATGTAGCAGCACAGTACATTAATTTTCTTTGGTGGTGTTTTTAGGGTGGATTACTATTAAGAGTAGTGGTTACTATTAGAGTATTGGGTTACTATCACTAAGCTTAATTGAAAATAGTAACCCATACAACTATATGTTGCATGTCGTGGCAAAACCACCAGGTTGTCGCAAAATTGAAAAATAGAAATATAGATAATACGGAAACAATACTGTACGTGTTGTAAGCTTTAAAATGAGGGGTCAAATATGAAAATTTGACATCTATAACCAAAGTTATGGAATAAAATAGACAAAAATTTACTTTGTATTCTGATGTTTACTTGCTTATTTCTCAATAACTTCCTTTGCGACAACTTGGTGGTTTTGCCATGCCTTGCCTATTTAACATATCGTTTATACGCATTAAAAGTACAATTTCGTATCTAACGGAAGTGAATTCCAAATAAAAAGGAGTATCATATGCGGTTATTTATTGAAAAATATCTTACCAGTAAATTTTAATAAAGCTACGATCAGTGGTTGCAAAGGTATAGTGAATTTGACCCAATTATACCTTTTTAAATTTACATTGCGAAAAAAAATACTAAGTTCACAAGTACCTGTCATTTTTGTAAACAAAATTGTATTGTACAAAAATATAAACATTGACATTCGTAACATTATGTTATTAATGTCAAATTTTTACGTTTACTGGTGGCCAAGTAACCGTAAGCATGGCTTCTGTACACCTAATTTGCGTATTAATAATAATATGTGACATTTATATAGCGGTTCACAATTATTACCCCCAGTCATTGGACACAAACACCTATGGAATACAATCCATTCCATAATGTTGCAGCCGTAATCAGCGCATATGGCATTTGTACCTCCCATGTACCCACTTATACTCCTGGGTGGAGAGAGGCAACGTGGATAAAGTATCTTGCCTAGGAACACAAACAGTCGACCAGAGTGAGTCTCGAACCACCGACCTCGTGATTGGAAGCCCGAAACGCAACCGCTGCGCCAACTGCTTCCACTGCAAAACATAAGTGAATTTGCCTATTAAGGAGTTAGGCCACATACAATTTATTAATCAAGATCACAATATACTTTTATGCATGGTTAAACCAAAAAAGTTGTTTTGTTGAATATTTTCATAGATTAACGCATGATTTATAATCGTGCATACAAAATCATGTAAAAATGAGGTCAAATGTTTCAATTTCAGTCAATTTATTGAAAAAAAAGAACAGATTCATTACATTAAATACAAATTAATATACATATTCCGAATAATGTGACAAAAAATGAAGTAGCGTCGAGCAGTGGTTGCATAGATACAGTAGATTCATTGCAAAAGTGGCCGCCATTTTGTTTTTGGTGGCCATTTTTGAAAGATGGACAAAATAAAGAAGTCCCCAAGTTATTCCTGAATTAATTATATGTGAAAGTTCTTTGAAGTAAAATAAAAAATAAGCATATTATGCTTACTTGTAAACATTATGTTGACTCTCAGTCAACATCGTCAGTACGATTGTGTCTGGTCAGATTTCTTTCTTCCTCCTGGTGTTTTTGGCGGGCGCCACCAATGGTTAAACTTTAACTCTTTTCAAGAAGGCTGTTGTAGATATTGGACAATTGTCTCGATTCATATTAATCATAGTTTTGCGTATCCAGATTAATTCTTTAATTTTCTTTCCAAATATGGAAATGCCTTTTTCTATAATTTTTCCGGATGTCCAATCAGGCAAATAATTATATTTATTCATATGGTATGTGATCGCTGATTTGTCGACGGTAGATGATGATGATTTTCTGGTAGGTCGCGTGCGTACTGTAGAGATTGCGTTTTGTTGTACGTCTTTTTTGTGTTTGTTTAGTCTTGTTTAGTCTACAAGTAAACATATTTTTTGGTTTTAACTTTCAAATATAATTATATCTATGAAACCCGATGAAATTTTATCAGCAAAGATTTCTGAATTAAATCTGAAGTTAGTCCTGGACTTAAAGTTAGTCCGCTTTCGAGAATACTCCCCATTGGTTTGAAATCTATCGTCTAACATCATAATAGGTTAATTAATGGTCCGTCGCACAGTGGGCCAGTTCATGGCCAAACTGCGCCAAAATAGGTAAAATGTGATTAATTCAAAAAATTATACCATGGGTT
>JAOTQE010083034.1:0-15501 GCA_025631205.1 Nesometra sesokonis
TCCCCAAACTTTTTCATTGAAATTCTGCGTGGAGGGGTTGAAAATAAGGAATGTCGCGACGTTTACCGACTAGAGGGCGAGCGAGCGAAGCGAGCTCACCCTCTAGTCATCGTAATTTTCGTCCTCAAAGTCAACATAATAATCGTCATCGTCGCCACCGCCGTTGCCGCCACCGCCACTACCGCTAACATCATCATGATCGTCGTCGTCGTCGGCGGCGGCGGCGTCGTCGTCGTAGTCGTCGTCGTCATCATCATCATCATCATCATCATCAACATCAACATCATCATCATCATCATCATCATCATCATTCGTTGGTTGATTCATCCAAAAGACATATAAAAAACAATTAATTAAGATCTACGATTACAAAATTTACAAGAAACTGACCAACTGCATACATTGTCAATCAATTAGAAATTAAGAAATTATTTAAAGAATAAGTGTTACAATAATTCAGTAATTTACTCATAAAAGAACTCACAGACAAATTTAAATGACGAATTTCAACGTGTAGTTTGTTCCATATGCTAGTAACACGTAGAACACAAGACTGAAATTAGGATTCTGCATTACAACGACGAATATCATCAACGTCGTATGCTTTTTGCTCCATACCAGGCAGGTTTACAGAAATTAAATTCTTGCATATTCTCAGCCATGACCTTCCTTTAATGTTGTTACAACTCTAACATCTTATACGAGGATGTAACCGTTTCTATCTACTCAAACCGTAAAATAAGCATATCTTTTCTAAGCATATGACCTATTCATTTACTTTTTCTATGTTCTTTTCTCATTTACTCTTTCTATTACATGGTCATTTGACATTTTATCTTTCCTACTAATGTTTTTATCATTTTCCATGCCCATATTTCAACGGTGTCGGTCTATTTCATCACCTTCTTTTAACCATTGCAGTTTTATGTATTTTCATTTATTTTACTTTTTTATATTACGAGTTATTTTTAAAAATAACTTTAAAATATTTTGAATAAATTAGATTTACATAACATTTTTAACTCATAAAAAGAGGTGTTTTAAATTTAATTTTACAGTAGCTCATTCCAAGATCGATAATAGTGGAAAAAGGTAAGTTTGACATACCGTACCCATTCTATGCAAGCCTACAGAGTTTTGTTTGCCAGCTTATTACTTACTTTTTACAAAAACAAAGTAATACTGCAAGACTTTTACGGAAATCTCTGTGATGTGCCCAATAGATAAAAGGATTTAAAATACAGCCAAGATTCAAGAGAATCACTGCTATTTCATATAATATACAGAATGTATATATCATTATCGTGTTGCAAAATAACATAGGATAATACAATATTATAAAATAATATATAGAAATGAATCGTAATGGTAAACATGTTAAAATATGCACTATTGTCACAAGACGATGATTTGTAAAACTATGGTCTTTACTACTATGCCTTGTCTTTCCATTCTTATTCCAGTCGTTCTCTGCTTTCTTAACCGTTTTATGTATTTGACAGTAAAATACAACAGTCCCAATAGAACAAATTGTCGGTACAAATGCCATAATATACGTTATTATTACTATGGAATCATATTTTTTAATCAGAAAGGAAATTGATATCAGCAGAAAAGGAAACATCCAGGCCAGGAAGACACAGAGAACCAAACGGTGAATTGTGATGATCTCTTTGTATCGATATGGCGCCAAGGTGATTACGATGTATCGCTCGATTCCACAAAGCAATCCCGTCAAAGTAGAGCATAGTAATATAACGTTATAGATAATACTCATGAAATATTTTGCGATGGCAGCTCGAAAACTAACAGATTCTCCAAAAGTCAAATTTAATTCGTAAATAGAGAAAGTCAGCATTGAAATGCCCATTAACAAGCAGCAAATTTCTAAGTTGGTAATAAGTATATTCTTCTGCTTCCTCATGCGCTTGAATGTAAATATGACTAGCAAAACCAGACTATTTCCAACGATGGTAGCGAGGCTTAGAATTGTGTTTGTGAATGTGAATGCAGTCGTATACAACCTTACTCTGGTCCATTCTTCAATAGAATAATTAAAACAATCACTCATTCTGGTATCGTGTAACGAATTAGTATTTCTATCTTACAGTCAACGTCTTTCACGTTTTAATAAATACAGTACTACGGTACGTATCATTATTATAAATACCTAGGCATACTACAAGTATTGAAATATTCACACCATCGTATTGGAGGAACCACTACGCATTACGTTACTGAAGTGGTCGTCTGGTTGAGAAAGCTGATCTTTGTGCTTCGTTATATACGACTGGTGGCTGGTTAGTTTTATTATTGCGCACCATACAAGTCTGTTTCCGGAGAAAGTTTTTATCCAGTCTATTTAAGTTTGTCTCGTATTTTAAAACATTATTTTTAGTAAACTGCTGAGGAGATAATCTTGCTGTAATTTTCTCTCGCCTTTTGTGTAAGATGGCAACCCATACAAGTTAATTTTGTACATTCCTCCTAAGACTTGTTTAAGCGGTTGTCATCCGGTTTAATTTTTACTCGCTTTCATTCAAACGTGATTTTTAGTAATGGCGTCCCATACCAGACAGTTCGTTAAATTTGGGTAGGTTGTCTAGTTTATTTGATTGCTACACTGTTTAATATGTTCTGCCTTCCTTTTTATTTTATTTTATGATACGTCCAAACAAGTCAATTCGGTAAAATTCTTCGAAGTTAGATGGTTCATATTCTGTTTTAACAGTGCCCCATAAAAGTGGGTTTGTTGACCTCTGAAAATAGATTGTTCAGTCTAATTCGGTTGTACATTCTGGTAATCTATCGACTCTTTCCAGTAGGAAACAAAAAATATATATACCACCAACGTGTTAGCAACGTATTAAAAAGTTCATGTTCGACCTATACTGATGTATAATCTGATACTATATTCCTTCGCGTATTAAACATTCATTATATCATATTTATTATATAGCAACAGATGAAGTGTCGGTTGTCCTACACCAACAACTACAAGGTCCGATGATTGATTATTCTAACGACAATTGCAATTAATTTTCTAACAACCAGTCAGTATACAAGAACTTTACAAACACAGGATATTAACATTATTAAATAGAAAAACAATAAGATACTCAAATATTTTAATTTAAAATGATAAATTTGTACTTGATGCTTTGATGAGTTAAATCTAATCGTAGAGAATATTTAAAAATTAAGGTAATAAATTACACTGCCTGACAAAAATACAGATGACTATTTAAATTAATTTAAATTTAAATAGTTCTCTTAACTTAAATTCCCACTGATTATATGTAGGTAAAAGTACAGATTTCTATAACGGATAAGTTAGTTGAAGCTTAAATCATCCTCAATCTAAAAGAATCAATTGAGTTACTTCTATGTTAAAAGTTAATGTAAACTTTTTAGTGCCCGGCTACTCGTTACAGGGGCGCAGCCAGAGGAGGGGGGGGGGGTCAGGACTACTCGTTAGGAATCGGTGTCCATATTGCTTAAAAATAGAGACGTCACTTTGACGATGATATCCATGATAAAGACATTGAAACTTTCAGCAAGGTCAGTAATTATATGGATTGTCAATTTGAAATAGTGAGGTTTCGCAATTTTACGATAACAAAAACGGATACGTTACACTTAAAATTTTCAAAGATGATAAATTTGTTTTTGAAATATATCAAAATGTCTACCTATGAATAGTTGATGATTGTCGTAAAATCCTAATCCACTGTAATTGATATTCAAGGTGTTCAATATAATCGTTAATTATGACGTATCTGTTTCCGTATTTCGTGACGTTACGAAATCTCACTATTTTCAAAACGACGTAACTTGAGCTCATCGTTCCAAACAGTGAAGAAATAGACAGTATCAGATTAGTTAAGATAATATTGAAGTTGTTGGTTTTCTCTGTCTTTTTAATGTAGCAAAATAATGCCAGGACGGACCTTCGCAAGTCTCAATAGAGTGTATTATTGCAGTAGGCCTATTAAACGATACATTTTGCTCTCTGTGTTCAAACGGTCAAATTGAAAGAGTGTTGTGACGACATGAGCATCAGGAAATTGGTTTACTGCTTAAAATGATTGTTGATGATTTTATGTAGGAGGAGCTCAGTTTGGCAGATGTCTGAAAATGGTAGTGGTGGGCCTAGGCCTATTTTATGTGGTAGTTCCAATCAATTGGTCTCTGATTCTGACAAAGCAATTGAATGTGAACTTTGTAAATTTTGGTTCCACTGCAAATGCCAGAATGTTCCAAAAAATGTTTTGAGGTGTTAAGTGATGATAATCCAAATTTGCATTGGTATTGCCGGACATGCAATAGTACAGCTGAAAGTATGCTTGGTTTAATGAAGTCTTTGAAAGTACAACAGGAACGAATTGAAGAGGAGGTCCAGTCTCTAAGTTTGCACGTACAAGATTAGAGAGACACTGGTCTGACCACCAAATGAAGTTCTCTCCATATGTATACAATTATTCAGTTTATTCATGGAAGGACACACAAGCATAATGCCTCATATATCTCGGTTTCAAGGTAAATTCAAGGTAAATGTGTTTGGTATTTGAAACATTTGCACGTTTATGGAATAACCTTTGAAAACCTATATGAAGCATCCAATGATGTGTCAACAAAAAACAATTAATGTTTCCACTAGTGTCTAAAGTGCTTAACAATGATGAAAAAAATAGCTACAAGACATTGGATTACTGCTTAAAGATAGTGTTGATGTTTGCTGGTTTCATTGACTGATATCTTCACCAATGTTACACAATAGTATACGAAGACCTTTGTGGAAATCGCGATGATGTCTCCAGTAGATTATGAGATTTACAATACAACCAATGTTCAAAATAAGTAGAGATGTTCCAACAAGTCCACAAAATGCCTTTAAGATGGTTATATTGCAAGCGAAACTTGGCGAATATATAGAGATAAGGTACGTAAGAGATGCGATGTTAAACGGCAAACATGTAAATAGCAACACTATTGAAGTTACATGGTGCATCTTAAAGCTATGATCCCTGTTAACGTGTCTTGCGTTTAAACTCTTCTGAATCCAATTCTTTTCTGCCTTCTTGAAAACTCGATGTATTCGAGTGTAGAATAGAACTGTTCCAAGCGAACTAAACAGTGGAATAATTGCATTGCAATATGTTATTATTTTGAAATAAAGAAATGCTGTACAGAAAAACGGAGCAATAATTGTAAGTAATATTGGCAAGAACCAAGTAAGAACAACACTAAATACCAATCGTGGCCAAGTGATGATTTCCTTGTATCGGCAAGGAGCCAGGACGATTACAATATATCGCTCAATTCCACAAAACAGATTTGTTAAAATAGATGTAATCAAAATTACATTGTATAATCAATAAAACCAGGTAAATTGCGTTGTTCTGAAAACCAACAATATCCGAGAAAATCCATTGTAAATCACAGATAGCAGAAACCATTACTGTAATGCCAATCAAGAGATAGCATATTTCCAGGTTTATTATGAGGATATTCTTTTGCTTCCTTAAAGGTTTGTAAGTAAAGATAACAAGCAAAATGGTTAAATTTTCTACAATAGTTAATACGCTTACAATTATATTCATGCATGGAAATGGTATAATGATCGATTTCAGATTATCCCATTCAGTACTACACAAATTGTAACAATCTGCCATTTTGGTTAACTTTAGAAATTCCTAATAGCTAAAAAATAATTGTAGTTTCGCCACTGATTGTTAATGACCCAATTGAAAAACCTGAGAATTGTTCAGTACTTTGAATGCGTCAAAACCAGTTAACATTGGTTAAAAATAAACATTATTTTCTATACAGAATTCTTTACTTCCTCAGCTGTGATGAATGATGTTGGCAGAGTTAAATGGAGATACATATTCCCTGCTCTTATAATACAGAAATATTTACAATAAGCCATTGTATAATCAAATTTATTAATAACAAATGACGATACTGCTGTGTGTAATATGATACTTAATATTTGTATATGACTTCCAAGTTACACAGCACTTTCTATTCAGGCATAATAGATAGATGGAAATAGGGTGAAAATGGTGGTTCAATTTTCTCTATAATTAGATAAGAAATGCACAACCTATATCATCATTGTGAACAAGATTATTATAGTAATACAGTAGTCGAAAGCTGAAATGATACATGTGCTGTTTCAATAATGAGATAGAACAGTTTCTGTAGTAATGTATGGTGTGATTTAAGGACATCAGTTTGTTTTTAAGATAACGTGTGCAGCCAGAAAATCCAAGGTGGCCGACGGTGACCCTACTGGATTATTTGGAGTATAATAAAATGTCACAAATCAACCACATCTATTCTCCCAATAATCTAAACCTATTGTGAAAAAATGAACCTGATTGGATAAAACCTGTTAAAGATATTGCATTCATAAGATGTACAGCCAAAACAAAAACAAGATGACTGACAGCAGCTATACTCTCAATAACCTAAAGCCACTGTGAAAAAATGAACTTGATTAGATAAAAACTGTCCAAGATATCGCGTTCACAAGATGTGCAGCCAAAAAACTCCAAGATGGCTGACAGCAGTCATACTGGATTGCGTGGAACGCTACCGATCAATCCAATCCATCCTCTCAATAATTACCTGAAGTCAAGGTGAAAAAATGAGCTTGATTAAAAAAAAATTATATGGATTATCAGTTTAAAATTTGCAAATGTCTCGATAGATTGTATCATCATATCATACTAAACGATACATGTTTCCAAACGGTTATACTTAAAGAGAATTATTGTGACGAAATGATCATCGCGAAATTGGTTTACTGTTTAAAAGGATTGTTTAGGTTGTTTTTTTTTATATCTGATCGAATGCATTTGCACGATTATAGAATATAATTTTAAGATTTTTGTGTACCTTTAAATATCAATTGTGTGTCCAAGAAATTAGTGTCTATAGATCTTTAAAAATTGTAACGATATTAGCTTTAGCTAATTGGATTGCTTAAAGACAGTGTTGATGTTTTCTGATTTCCTTGACTGACGTCTTTACCAGAGTTACACAATAGTATACGAAGACCTTTGCGAAAATCTCGATGATGTCTCCAGTAGATTATAGGATTGACAATACAACCAATGTTTAAAACAATGATGGATGTTGCAACAAGTGCCCAAATTATCATGAAGCTGCTTATATCGCAAACTAAAATCGGCGAATATATAAAAATGAGGTTTGTTATATTCGTCATGTTAAGTGGCAAAAAAGTAAATAGCAAGATTACTGAAGTCAGGTGGTGCATCTTAAAGCTATGATCCCCTTTAATGTGTCTCGAGTTTCCATTCTTCTTTATCCAATTATCTTCGGCTTTCTTGAAAACACGTTGTATTCGAGTGTAGAATAAAACCGTTCCAATCGAACTGAATAATGGAATAATTGCATTGAAATAAACAATTATTCTGAAATAATCAAATCCTGTAAAGCAAACCGAAGCAATTATTGCAAATATCAATGGCAAGAACCAAGTAAGAACGACACTAAATATCAACCGGGGAGTGGTGATGATCTCCTTGTACCGGTAAGGAGCGACGACGATTACGATATATCGCTCGATTCCACAAAACAGATTAGTTAAAATAGATGTAATAAAAATTACATTGGATAAACTCAATGATATAAAGTAAAGTAAACTGTTTTGAAAACCCGAAGTATTAGAGAAACTCCATTGTATATTGGTGACAGCAGAAGTTAGTACTGTAGTGCCAATCAACAGGTAACATATTTCCAGGTTTATTATGAGGATATTCTTCTGTTTCCTTAAGGGTTTGTAGCTAAAGATAACAAGCAAAATGATTAAATTTTCTGCGATAGTTATGATGCCCACAGTTGCATTTATAAATGGCAACGGTCTAAGGGTCGACTTAATGGTATCCCATTCATCACTAGACAGATTGTAACAACCAGACATCTTTGTTGACTTGATATTGTCTTAATAGCTAACAAAGATTTTTTTGTACTTCCGCCTCCGCTGATTAATGATCCAATTTAGAAATCTGAGAATTGTTTAATACTTGCAATACGGCAAAAACGGTGTACATTTGTTAAAAATAAACATTATTTTCGACATTGAAAACAAACTTTCCTCTAAGATAGAGATGTTGGCAGAGTAATAAGCTCAATATTTCAGGCTTTTATATTATAAAACCTTTACAACAAACACTTGTATAATCAAATTTATTATCAACAATTGATATAGTCATAGATATATATATACATCTTAGGTGTATGTAACATGATATTGAATATTTGTAAATGATCTTCAAATTATGTCTCTTTCCATTCAGCCATATTACATTGATGGAATAGGAAGAAAACAGTTTGCTTGCGTTGCGGTATAATTAGATAAAAATATAAAACATACATCGTTTCATTGTGAACAAGGCTATAGTTATAATCAAAAGTTCAAGACGTAAATTTCTTTTTTTATTTTTGCTCTTTGTCCAGAAGTATAAAGTTTCAATTTTAATTCATATAACTTTTTAATTTGAATCGACCATGTTTGATTTAAATTCGTATATTTAACTTAACCATTAAGATCAATTATGTAGTATTGTCACAGTTATGTCCAATCACAGATCTCTTTTCCCTGGTTTAATTAAATAGAAAGAGAACATTTGTGGCATGTCATGACAAACCACCAGGTTGTCGCATAAGAAGTTATTGATAATTAAGCAAATAAACAACAGGAAATATTAAAGATATAAAAAATAACATTTTGTATATATTATTCGAAATTATAAAATATATAAGTCGGATTTTTATAATAACATGTGAGTTGTCTTTCGCCTTAAGTTGTTGGTAAACGGAGCGGTAATGTGCGTTGTTGCTTTTTTTGTTATTTTAGGTTGACTGTTAATATTTTCCATGTTTTTTTTCTCACTGAATTTTAAGCTCCAATGGCCACTCTAGCAGTGGATACGTGCTCTCTATAAGTCGTCTTTTATTATCATTACCATTACCGTTACCGTTATTGGTATTACTATCACCATTACCGTTACCGTTATCATTATTACTATTAATATTACTATTACTATTGATATTATTATTACTATAACTATTGCTCTATCTACTATAACTACTATTACTACTATCATTATCATTATTATTATTATTATTATTATTATTATTATTATTTATTGTTATTATTGTTATTATTATTATTATTATTATTATTCATCCTTTTAAAGCTTACAACAAGTGTGACATGATTTCAATATTACCTCATTTTAATGTTGCTACAACCTGGTGGTTTTGCCATGACATAACCCATTTTTTGTTAAACTGGATTTAGTGACACCTCGGTGAAGATTTTAGTCGTCGATGCATTAAAACTCTAAACTTTTTGTGCTTCTGATAGACATCACAATGCTATAAAAGTTAAATTGTGCTTGTTGAATATGTGGAACATGATTTATATGTAGTTTAAAGAAAAATTAATGCAGCCATCATAACTCATTATTGTATTGCTATTTTAAATACAATTGTCTTTTCAATCAATTTAACTATTAGTTTGAGACGTCAAGAAGAACACGGTCATTGTCATTTTTAGATAATTGAATATGCGTAATCACCATTCACTGAGTAATCATATTGGTTTTCTAATTGTAAGGTTATATCTTTTTTTAAGCAGATTATGCAGGAAAAGTTTTTAATGAAGTGCGCCACCAACGAATGATAAAGTTTTAGTGGTGAGTTTTCTCGTTAATCAGAAAGGTATGGCGATCCTCCTGCTATGGAACGCAATGGGTGCCTTTTAATCGTCTTTCACAAATTAAACCGAATCACCGTCTTGAACCAAGACGAAAAATGTCCAATACGAGCCTATGGATCGAAGACTCTAAGACATAGTTTCTAACCATGGACCGTAGGCTACATGTGACTATGTCTGAAACGAGACTATAATGACATTTATTTCTACACAAGGGCACTTTTGCAACAACTATTCGAAAAATTCTTGGGTTTCTGAGCATGGCCGGATAAGATGTGCAGAATGAGTTTCCCAACCTCAAGGACTGAAAAATTAATAAAGAAAAAAAAGAAGAAAACCAGACCGACTTCAGATTTCTGCCAATTACCCAAGATGTACCACTCGATAATTCATTCATACGTATACAGTACTTTGAAAATTTGTATCACCGATAATATTCAATATTTTCATAATGCAAAGAGAACCACATTTTTTCATTCCGCTCAAGGTTAGTCATCCAGGAGTCTTCAGCTTCTCAAGAGGTGTTCTCAGCTTCTCAAAACGTCCACGAGTTTTTGCCGAGTTAACATCTCTGAAACTCTTAAAAATCCTAGTGAGCAAGGTCATTTAACATGAAATCAGTTATGTTTGAGACGTTAACATTTTCCATATTTTCATAATGGAGAGAGAACCACTTACTTTTTATTATTCGACTGTGTATTTTCACCATCGCAAAACAAACGTGCAAGACCTTTACGAAAATCACGATGATGGCCCCAATAGATGACTGGGTTAACAATACAGCCAATGTCCAAAAACATTACTCCGATCTCACTTAATACACATAATCCACGAAAAACTATTTCGTTGCAGTAAAATTCCGGTAAATATATTGAAATAAGGTAGAAACAAGATATGACGTTGAATGGAAAACATGTTAAAAGAAATATAACTGATGTCAAACGATGCATCTTGAAGCTCTGATCCTTGTTAATGTGCCTTGAGCTTTCGTGTTTATCCATCCAATCTCTTTCAGCTATTCTAACAACACCGTTTATTCGATTGTAGAATACAGCGGTTCCAATAGACAAAATTACAGGTGCAATTGCAAAAAAATACGTCACTATTGTTAATGAAATGTCTGCTTCAAAAGCACAGCCGATTAAAACAAACAACATCGGGAATATCCATGCAAGAACAACGCTAAATATTAATCGGGGAGTTGTGATGATCTCTTTGTATCGGTACGGTGCCACCACGATAACGATATACCGCTCAATGCCACAGAATAAACTCGTCACGATGGATGTTACTAAAATCGCATAGTACATAAGAACAGATATGTTTTTTACGGCGCTATTATTGAATCCATTAGTTTCTGACAAAATCCATTTTAAATCGGAGATCGTAAAGATGCACAACGAAATTGCTATTGAAGTGTAGCAGATCTCCAGGTTGGTAATAAGTATATTCTTTTGTCTTTGTAAGGGTTTGTAAGTGCTGATAACCAGTGAAACTAAACTATTTTCAATAATAGTTACCGTGCTTAATATTACGTTAATAATAGCGTATGGGCTTACGAACAACTTCAAACTGTCCCATTCTTCAATGGTATAGTTAAAACAACCACTCATAATGTTCCTCTTTAGAAGCCGTAAATTGAACTAAAATTAAAAACTTTTATTGTGACACTTTTAATAACATCAGTATTCAAAATAGTTATACTGTATATCATCTGGGTAACGGTACTCGACGAAATACATTAGACCTAACGCTTACAGTTTTAGAATAGACTATACATTGGTACCGAGAGTTAGAGCGTCGGTACATTAATTTAGCATTCTAGTAAATATTATGAGTAAACTGTCAATTAAACTGGTTATAAGAGAGATTGATGGAATTTAATGACAACAGATGAATTAATTACTCATCATTCACGTACATTCGAAGTTGAACACCGGATATTGGATAACTATGTACTGAAATTACATTAATATTGTTTTGGAATACAGTACATTGTTGTAATAGGACGGATACGTCAGTTAATTGTTGATTGACTAAATTAAAGATAAACACCGTTGCGTATTGTATGCAAATTGTATTAATTTTGAAGGTACACATGAGTTGAAAATAATTTATTGAATAACCAATTACAGAATGTTACTTTACAGCGTGAAATATATTACAAAGTGAAACCATGGAACATCTAAGAACCACCGAAATTAATTGTTATCAACATACAACTACCACTAGTCTTGGTTCAAGACGGTGATTCGGTTTAATTCGTGAAAGACGATTAAAAGGCACCCATTGCGTTCCATAGCAGGTGGATTTCTGATGTCTATTAACGACAAACCTCACACCACTAAAACTTTATCATCCGTTGGTGGTGTACTTTATTAAACACTTAAAATAAATATAATATACAGACTTGGAGCAAGTCTAAACTACCAGTTAAAATATGGAAAAAAAGGTCTCAACCTCATAAACACCAGAATTAAATCTTTAGGAGCTTCCTATCCCAAGATATATGCAAAAGAGTATTTAATGGCGTCCATTTTGAATTCATGCTAATTAGACCTGAAAAAGCAACAACATTATAAATACATTTACTAACGTGTTCATTAGCCCTATAAATATTGATATAGACACCAAAATTAAGTCTCTATGAGTTTCCTATCCCAAGATATATGCAAAAGTGTATTTAATGGCGGCCATTTTGAATTTATGCTAATTAGGCACTGTTCAACTCTTCCGATTTTGGTAAATTTTGCAACGCATGTTTCATTCAAAACTAAACAAAAGTCAATGGTTTTTGTTGCAATTTGTTTGGGTCATTTCATATTTTGACTGGACTAGTACAAGAACTACTATACATTTATTCCGACGTCCCAGAACTAACATAGAATATGTCGTAAAGACATTAGAACTACCACATGCATCGTCCAAAATGTCAACGTAGTAGAACTACGATAGACTAAGTTGTCAACATTATGCAACTACCATAGCCTACGTCATTAAAATTATAAAACTGCCATAGCCTATGTTGTCGACATCATAGAACTACCATTATGCATTAACGAAAACGTAACGTTTCAGAAATGTTTTTCCGGTAACGTCTTAGAACTATCATAGACATTTTTGCCGACGACCTATAACAATAACAAACAACAACAAACAACAACAACAACAACAACAACAACAACAATAACAATAATAATAATAATAATAATAAAAATAAAAATAGTAATAATAATAATAATAATAATAATAATAATTAGAGATAATCCTAATTGATAACGTGCTATAATTACCATAGACTATGTTGTCAAAGACTCAGAAATACCATAGCCTATGCCTATGATGTCAACATTATAGACTTCATAGAACTACCTAGAACTAATGTAGACTATCTTAATTGAAAACGCCATATAACTACATGTTGTCAACATCATAGAAATACTATAGGCTGTTGCCAACGTCTCAAAACTACCATAGAATATTTTGTAAACATATACAGAATTACAATACCATTATTGTTGGGAAATCACGTTTCAGAAGTACTGTACTATTCCGTCACAGTCTTAGATCTTAACTACTGTCTACTATTTTCTTAATTTGCAACTTTATATAACTACCATAAACTATGTTGTTAATATCATAGAACTACTATAGACTATGTTGTCAACGTCTCAAGACTACCATAGACTATGTTGTAAAAATATAATTACAATAGAACTACTAATATTTTTGGAAACGTTTCAGAACTACTGTACTATTCCGTCACCATCTTAGAACTTAACTACTGTAGATTATCTTAATTGGCAACTTCATATAACTACCATAAACTATGTTGTCAATATCATAGAACTACTATAGGCTATGTTGTCAACGTCTCAAAACTAACATAGACAATGTTGTAAACATACTATAGAACTACCATTGTTGAAAACGTCACGCCAGAACCACTATACCGGCAACGTTTATAGAACTACCATAAACTATACTGCCAATATGGTAGAACTGTTATAGGCTATGTTGATGACGTATAAAAAACTACCATAGACTATGTTGTTAACATTATACAACTACCATAGTCTTTATTAACATTATAAAACTACCATAATCTATGTTGTCGACATCATACCATTATGCAATAATGAAAACGTCACGTTTCAAAAATAAACACCACGTTTCAGAACTACTGTACTATTCCGTCACCGTCTTAGAACTTAACTACTGTAGATTATCTTAATTGGCATCTTCCTATACCTACCATAAACTATGTTGTTAATATCATATAACTACCATAGAATATGTTGTCAACGTCGCAAAACTACCATAGACTATATGTTGTAATCATACAGAATTACAATGGAACTACCATTATTGTTGAAAACATCACGTTTCAGAATTACTGTACTATTCCGTCACCGTCTTAGAACTTAACTACTGTAGATTATCTTAATTGGCATCTTCCTATACCTACCATAAACTATGTTGTTAATATCATATAACTACCATAGAATATGTTGTCAACGTCGCAAAACTACCATAGACTATATGTTGTAATCATACAGAATTACAATGGAACTACCATTATTGTTGAAAACATCACGTTTCAGAATTACTGTACTATTCCGTCACCGTCTTAGAACTTAACTACTGTAGATTATCTTAATTGGCAACTTCATAACCATAAGCTGTTGTTAATATCATAGAACTACTATTGACTATGTTGTTAACGTCTCAAAATTACCATAGACTAAGGTGTAAACATAGAACTACCATAATGAATTGTTGAAAACGTCACGTTCCAGAACCACTATACCGGTAACGTATATAACTACCATATACTATGTTGTCAACATCGTATAACTATTATAGACTATGTTGATGACGTCTTAAAACTACCATAGACTACGTTATTAACATTATACAACTACCATAGCTAACTATGTCATTAAAGTACCCATTAATAAAAACGTCACGTTTCAGAAATGCTTTTCCGACGTCTTAGGACTACCATAGACATTTTTGCCGACGCCCTAATAATAATAATTACAATAATTATAATTATATTATAATTATAGACTACTGTATTCTAGTTGGCAACGTCCAATAATAACCATAAAATTAATACGGTATGTTGTCAAAGTCTCAGAACTACTATAGCCTATGTTAACTATATTGTTAACGTCTCAAAATCACCATAGAATATGTTTTCATTCTGTCATAGAAATGCTATAGACTATAATTTTAACCTTTTAAAGGGCACTTATTTGTCCATCCATAATTCATCTCTGTAATAAATATTTAAGTTCTTTGGTTTCGCTCCTCAACATGCACTCGAACTCTGAGGTCAACAAGGAACACAACATTTCTTTTTTGTCCACCTTGGAGTTCAAGTTGCTGCACCAAAGTTATAGAACACTTTACTAATGTCTAATCGTGATTCACCCTCGATTTCTATTTAACTAGAGGGTGAGCTCGCTTCGCTCGCTCACCCTCTATTCGGTAAACGTCGCGACATTTCTTATTTTCAACCCCTCCACGCAGAATTTCAATGAAAAAGTTTGGAAAAAACAATTATAGTTTTGCCGCGAACATTTCTCTTAACGCGAGAAAAAGCATGTACAGCGGTACTGCTTTTCATTCACTGATGCTATATTTTTTTTCTCTCTTGGTAACAGAATGGTACGGTATAATTTAGTTCATTAGACATATACCAGGGCCGGCGGAACGTGAAAATGAGGGCGACAGGGGCG
>JAOTQE010083045.1:0-15500 GCA_025631205.1 Nesometra sesokonis
GGAAAGGAAAATTTTGCATAAAACTGGAATTAGAGCAATACCTCTGTAATTTTCTGGATTTAATCGATTACCTTTTTTGTGTATAGGGACTATCATACTAGTAGCCCACTGCTGTGGGAAGTTTCCGGTCTTAAAAATTAAATTAAATAGATTAGTGATTTTTATTAAAACTTCTTGTGGGGATTTAATAAAGAATTCGGCTCCTAAGCCGTCAAAACCAGGGGATTTTCCTGTTTTTTGATTGTTTATTGCATTTTTAACTTCATTTAATGTTATGATATTGTTAAAGCGTTCGTCATTGTGAAGACGGCTTCCTACATTTATTTCAGCGTTATTTATTTCAACAGTTAAATTATTAGTAAAAAGTGACCGAAAATGATTAAACTCGATCTAATAATGCATGTTCAACCGACATCATTTAAAAGCTATATACCAACACAAATCGGAAAAATAACATTGCGTATGGGCACCAGACAGAGTGACTGTCTGAACAACATAAATTTGAAGATTCACTCTTTACAACTATGCAACGCACACAAACCAATGACATGACTGCCAGGTGTTACTGGGAAACATTCTGCTGAATTTGAAACCAATCAGACCTCAAGCGACCTCAAAAGGGATTGACAGACAGACTGCCTGACTGACAAACCAATTAACAAAGGATCGACAAACATTACTAAGAAACTGTCTGCTAAATGTCAAGCCAATTTGACTATCAGACCTCAAAGAGTGTAATATAAAACAGAACGAAATCGATCTCAAAATGACCAAACGATTGACTGACCAATTAACAAATGCAATGATCGACAGATAGGCCTATTAACAAGGCCTATTAACAAGAAACTGCCTGCTAAATTTGAAGCCAATTCAGACCTGAAAAAAGGTCACATAAAACGTATAGAAACCGATCGGAAAATAGACCGACGGACTGAACGACTTATTGACCAATTAACCAATGTAATGATCGACAAATATTACTAAGAAACTGCCTCGAAGCCAATTTGACTATCCGACCTCAAAAAAGGTCATATCAAGGAACAGTTTTTAACTATTCTCTGATCATATAAACCGTATAGAAACCGATTGGAAAATAGACTGACAGACCAATTGACTGACCAATACACAAACTATGGAATGAACGACACAAGAAACTACGACAATACCTGCTAGATTTCAAATTTGACTATAACAAAAAAAACCCGATATTAGATTAAACTTAATTGGGAAAGCTCAACCGACTAACCCAGAGTGAAACAAGTTTACAGATGTC
The DNA here is from genome assembly GCA_025631205.1 of Nesometra sesokonis. Lineage (NCBI taxonomy): Eukaryota > Metazoa > Echinodermata > Crinoidea > Comatulida > Antedonidae > Nesometra > Nesometra sesokonis. Next base: position 1,274 of record JAOTQE010083045.1, read on the forward strand.
TGTACGTGTTTAAAAATAAATGAAAATGGTACAACGGTTGGCCAGGCTGTCTGTCTGTCTGTCCCTAATACCATCGACTTTCATTACGTTTAATATTCTATTTTTTTGTAATGTTTAACTGTTTTGAAATTAAAACTTTAAACAAATATATTTTGGTATCTTCTTTATTCAATACAAAATATACATAAAACAGTTCAAGGCAGTTAAAAACTGAATTTCGAACTGAGTGATTAGTACAAAGATTATAAAACAAGATTAGATATCGATATTAGATGAGACAACAAACTTTTATAATTATCAATTTTTACAATTTCATTTAGTTTTTTATGCTCATTAAGCAGTCTAACCATGGATGGTATAGGTGAGCACTGGAATCGTTTCGTTTTACATTTATATTCCTTGTATTTAAAGCGAGTTTCGCAGATTCATGTTGTGCGTTTTATCATTAAGCGGGAACCACACACTAAATCTGATATTTTGCAAACATTTACGGGCAAATTTGGCGCAAAGTTGGTATCGGCGGTCTGACAAGTTTTTTAAGCCAAGCTCAGTAAGAGCCGCATCATAAACACATTAAACTTAATGGGAAAAATCAATCGACGAACCGACCAACCGACTGACAGACAGAGTGAAGCAAGTATACAGATGTTTGGATGTGTCTTAAAATAAATGGAAATGGTAAGATATACATACGCTTTGATGTTTTGATCTATTATTAGACGGACTCAGCTGCTTTTTGTAGGAATAAACAGTAGTAAAATTAATCACAAAAAAGTGACGGATCGCATGTACTAATAAAACGTGATGTTGTACATGGCAACGCACGGTGTAAACACACCGCGACATTAAAATGTTATGGTATAGTAACACATGGCGCAAACACACCGCAACATTAATGTTAGATTGTGATGTTGTACATAATTAATGTGAAGAATACACAATTGTTTACGCAGACAAAACAATTTTATATTGAAAGGAACATTGGATAACATTATATATTGATGATATTGGGCATGAGGATAAGGATGATGATGATGATGACGACGACGACGACGATGGTGATGACGATGATACGGGCGATGGCGACGACGATAACGATGATTGTGTTGATGTTGTTGTTAATGATGAAAATGATGATGACGACGACGACGACGATGACGATGACGATGATGATGATAATGATGATGATGATGATGATGATTATGATGACGACGACCATGCCAATATAAATAATAGGTCTAATGTTGATCTGAAAGCAATTTACATATCAAATACCACATTAATTTCGTGCTATGAGATGGAATTCCGTTCCATGTAGCTAAAAAGTCAGTCTAAATTAAGCGTGCTGTCATCTTTAATAGTCACCCCTCCTATGCTTGGTTTTCTCTCAGCGTGGATATGATAATACCCATTAAACCTCTGAATCAATAAGTAACATTCACAGAGCCACAAGATAACAATCATTATAGAACTATCGCACTGAAATCTGTACAAACATATCTTAAATCAATTATTCATGTAATCCGCTTTAGGTAACTGTACCATGAAACTAAGTTCTGCCTACGCTCAAAAATAAACACAGGGAAAATTATTATGATTTTACTCCAATGACAATTTTCGTTAAGAATAATATGTCAACATTTGAGGCATTGTCACGGAAAAACCACCAAGTTGTGAAAATTGAAAATTTAGCTATTGTTAAAACCGTATTACAATTTTTGTAAGCTTTAGAATGAAGGGTCAATTATCAAAATCTGACATCTAAAAATGAACTTATTGTACAAAATTTACCCAAATTTTCTTTGTATTTGGTTGTATTTCCTGTTTATTTATTTTTGAATAACTTTTGGGCGACAACTTGGTGGTTTTCCATGACATTTATTATCTAGGTTAAAATGCAAGCTTCAACCAGTTTGTGGATCTATAAATAATGTTTACGTTGTATGAAATATAAGTCTGAATTTAATATATGCCTAATACAATTGGTAAAATAGTATAATTAATTAGAAAATCATAAATAGATCGTAAAAATTCATACTGTAATTTATTCACACAAGGATAATTAATTGCTTTATTGATTTTTTAACAAAATATTTCTGATGATTATGCAAGTTTTCTGGTTTTACGACGCCGAGATGGCACGCAAAACAACATAAACAGGAGGGTGTACCCAAGCAATGTCATAATTCTTCGCTGTATAAACAACCCCGAAGACATACAAAATTATATACATAGGACATATTTCAAGTACATTGGTAATATTGGGTTGACTCAGTTTCGTCCAATGTCAGTTTTGGATTTCACGGTGTGCCCTCATGTGTGCTCTAAGTCCAGATCTCCTCTTGTATGGCCTTCTACGAATGGTTCATATGAATTTTGCTGGTTTTGTCTCTGTGGGATTTTGCGTAGCCGTGCCTATCTCCGACTTTTCAATCTTTATCCCATGCTATTCTATACTATCTTCCGCCAATTTCCACGATCTTGTGCTACTTTCTCCCATTTTTTTTCCAAAATCACAACTTTCAACTCTTAGTATATCTTTGACGACCGTTCTTACGTTTCCCTTCATCAAGCTCACTGTACAGCAAAATTTTGGGTAAACGATCACTATACATGCGAACAACATGACCTGTCCAGCATTCAGTACGGCAGTGAATTTAGTAAGGCAGTGAAATGTGGAATAAAGAACAACCAATGGTACAAATATTTTAAGTACATTTAGTATGACAACCAACGTGGGGCTTGAACTGGGGGATGCTAGCTTAAATATCACTACAATATCTATTGTGCTAACTGTACTGACATGCAACGCAGTGGAATTATATGATTCCATAAAGTTACTGTAGAAAACTATAGAAGTAACAAAACAATCAATCGCCCTCTAAACTTAACGATTGTTACGTAAAAATATGCATCGTCTTATTATTTCTCCCCTGTTACTTTTAACATATTTATTAAATTTCGCATTATATGGCCGCCTTCCGTTTTTATTGGCTTGCCCAATTCCGTTTAATCTATACATATATATGACATGTATAAGCATTTAAAGTAAACGAGGGCGTATCCCGTGTCCAGCGTAAGTGTGCAGGGGGGGGGGGGTGAATCTTCCCAGATCCGAGTTGGCGTGGTTTACGGTTTTGTTTTTGACGAGGGGGAGGCGCAACCAAGGAGGTTTTATACCTCCTTGACGCAACTAAGTTTTTTTTGGCGATACTAGGTGAACGCGCCGGATGCGCCGCCCACACCTAAATACGCCCCTGGTAAATTTAGTACGGTAAACCATGGAGGAAGAACTCCATGGGTAAACAAAATGATGGAGAAAAGAACAACCAACACAATGAACGGCATCAATGAAAAATGAAAATGAAGAATGTATCAACTTCTGATGTGTTTAAAACCACTGCATACCATTCCGACAACCGATGAATGTGCGTGTTCGACCAATAATGAAAGTTTTTTGTCCATTTTCACCATGTCCTACCCCTTCACTATTTAGTCAGCTCGAGAATGTTAGACAAGGATCGTTGTTGCTAAATGTCAAGAGATATTCATGAAAACTCTGGCTTGTAAGCTGTTCACAGACATATAAGATAGTACCTCGCCAGTTTTGTTGGCGGAGGTAACAATAACACTTTGATTGACTTTAACGATACATCAGTGACATTAAAAGGGTACGCAAACTTTAACGTTCACGTACAGGAATTCGCAGAGACAAAAACTGTGGACGATTCTATTTGTTAATCATTTCACGCGCGCCGTTTGCGAATTTGTACGAGTACATAAAAGTTTATGCCTAATCTGTTTTGTCACTAAAAGTTGATTAGTTCAATGTTTCTAAATTTGAGCAATTACCAACATAATTATAGATTCTCATACAGATTTTACATAATGTTTTAATTACCTTCTCACACACATCAATTCTAATAATTTGTTACCTTATCCGATGGGCATTACTTTCAGATAATTATGGTTTTAAAAACATTCTAAAGTAAGCATTTTCTTGGATGCAATATGTATGCTTCGGGGAATGATTCCGCCAAGCATGCCTTAACGCTTTCTTACAAAATCAATCTCTACTGTAAAGTTATATTGCATTCGACAGATTGTAGATCAGATGAAATGGATTCAAGTGATCTAATTAACATGCGTGTTGTTTTTTGTAGAAAGTACATCAACGTTCGATGCTAATATATCAGATCATGAGACATGATTTTTGATTGTAACTAACATCGTCTAAACTTCATCAATTAATAAGACTAGGAGACGAGTGGTTATGTAATTGGATATATTCCAGCCGTGTTCCAAAAATCAATACATCAATCAACACATACAAGAATCAATCAACCAACAAATGAATGAATTTGAATTAATGAAACATTGAATAAAATAAATTGGAAGAATAAATGAATAAATGGACAAACGTGAATGAACGAGAGATACAAGAATGCTGGAAAAAAGTGCTATATTCATCAAGTGATAAAAAGTTCAGTATCGACACAAGGTGCACATAACACTAGTACCAGTGCTAAAATACATTGGAATTATGTAAAACAGACTTGTTTGTGTGGAAGAAGTGTCCAGCTCGATGAGAATATTGATGCATTGTACTACTAGAACATGACGTGGGAGATATATTTTGTAGCAGAATAATTTGATTTAAAAAAATATGGATATATTGTAGAGAACATTGTAAGATGCCTTTACGTCAACAGAACTCAGTGAAGAAACAGGGAAGAGAGGCGTATCAAGAGACTGTGTCGGGGTGCCTAACAATCAAAATTACATAATCGGGATCGACATTGTACGGTATAATACTGTGATGAAAGAGGAATACAGATAGAAGAAGTACTGAGTCAAGACCTTATGGGGTATTTGAGTGTCAGTAAAATACTAATAGGGTCATTTTTTATGGTGACCCTCGCCGAATCGTGTGGAAAAACCGGTGGAATTTCAAATTCTAAAATGGCCGCCATTTTCTTTTTAACAATCTGTATCTCAGCCAACTACTGGCCAATAAGAGGAAATGGGTTATTGACACATTTGACTTACAGGAAATCTACTGTTATATTACACATATTTTCATTGTACTTTTTGGTAGAATTAAGAAAAATAGAATTTACTTTGTAATTGTCAAATTTTCCAATCTGTTTATGATGGTTGATTTTTACCATTCCTATCCTGGTGGTCATATTGAATTTTAAATGGCGAGAATTTTTAGAGATGAATTTTGGTTTATGAAGAGTTTTCAGATTTTACGATGCGGCTATTTTAAAATCCAACATGGCAGCCTTTAATTTGAAACTATGTTATTCAGCGGCGCAATCCTTTTGTTACAACTGCATATCTTATAGACATTTTAGTAATTCTAATTGGATTACAATGCATATTATGACATGCTACTTATTCAAATTGACATGACATTTTACTTGGGGTACATGGTGTTCAAACTAGGCTAATATTATATTTTAAAAAGTATCGATATGTTTTAAATGACATTTAAAGAAGGCTATCTGGTATTCAAATTGACATAAATTATGTTAATAGACTATCTTTTATGTTATTAAAATTGACCCAAATGACTTTATAATTAGGCTACTTGATATTCAAACTGTCCTAAACTAGTGAGTAAGCTCGCTTCACTCGTTCACCCCTTATAAGTAACGTCGCGATATTCTTAATTTTCCAACCACGTCCACGAAAAATGTCTATCCAAAAGTTCTAGGTACACATTGATTTGCATTGAAAACTCCCCTTGATGGGTTGAATAGGTTATAGTATTACAGCGGTATTATTTTCCATCCATTTGTGTTATAGGCCTAGGCCTAATTGTTTTCTTTCATAGTATATGCAGAATGGTATTACTTAGTGCATTATACCAAAACTTCTTACTATCTTAATGTAAAAGAGTGTAAATCCACTCAGAGGAGTGTCCCGAGTGATCACTCAAAGAAAATGAACATTCACTAAAAATGGTTGAACAATCACTCCAAAAGAGTGAGTAATCTCAATCATTTGGAGTATTTTCACTTTTCTTGGAGTGATCACTACGGGACACTCCTCTAAGAATGGATTTAACTCTTTTATTAGCTTGGAATTCGCTTTCCAATTGGCTACAAAGAACCAAAAGGTGGGTGTGGAAAACAGGAGTTCTTTCTTCGAAAAAGACATCCATTCATAGACTCCTATGTGAAGAGAGACTATCTAATGCGGCTATAGAGGTTGCCTAGACCAGAATAACGTTAACGTTAAAAATATTATATAAAGAAGACATACACTATGTATATTTTAACGTAAATATATAAATAAAAGTAAATGTATTTAAAATGTAATGTGTGTAACTAAACTAAATCGTAAAATTATATTACAATGAAAACACATTTTACAAAATAAAAGATTGAAAGGAAAAAAAAGTAAAAAAAATATGGATATTAGATTGTACATACGATTTTAAGTAATTCTGCTCCACCTTACCTGAATGGTAATTTCACTGAGGTCTGTGAACAACATAGTCACAGCACACGGCAAAATGATGTAAACTTTGTTCCACCAAAGACATCCAAAATCATTGATGGTACTTTTTACGCTACAGCCATACGTGAGTGGAATAAATTATCTCATGAGATTAAGAATACCCGAAATATTAGTGCATTTAGAAGACTAGCTAAAGATTATTTATCGAATCAAAGAAGGATTAATGAATAAGTTAATTACACAAAATAATTTAATAAGCTACAACTATTTTAACTAATTTTAAATGTGTATTAATATCATGCATTGTTTTCAATAATACAATGCGTAATTTTGTCCAAATAAATGAATGAATGAGTGAATGGAGTGGCTAAAAATGTTTCCAAAAACAATATAAGTAGTATGTGTTTATACGTAAGTTTAGGGACACTAATCATCAGAGACTAAATCACGTTTCATAAATTTGAACTCCAAATGATTGAAAATTCACTCAAAAAGAGCGAGTGGTCACACTCTTTTGGAGTGAGTTTTCACTTTTCTTGGAGCGATAACTCAAGACAACCCTCTAAGTGGATTTGAGTCTTTTTAACAAAGTACTGTTGACTATAAAACAGGTGGAAGATCTATGACATGTCATATCTGTGTGATGGTCATTCATCAAAATACGTTATATGATATTATTTAGTTACAATGATACTTGGCCTGGGAATTGGGAATGAGCTCCAAAAAATTAAACTTTGAGACGCCTTTAATGTCCTTAAACGACACTGTGACTGATGTAGGCCTACACTTTTAACTGTAGACTTAAAAGTCATCAATTCAAAGTTGTCAGCTGTAATATAAATTAATCAATATATACTACGAAAGCATAGAAAACTCTTTAGAGAGTAAAAAAACGCCATAACCGGGATCCGAACTCCTGCATAATTAACATAATTTATATAGATAATACAGTATATACTAGTATGTTAATATTTACTTATGTGTTTGTTCAATGTGATTTATATAATTTTATAGCCTGATTATTCAAGCAGTATTTGTTTATTTACAAAATTCACTTTAGTCAAACTCATTATCTCATTTTAAAATACGGGTCTTACTTTGTATGGTGGTAGATACCATACTAAAACAAATGAACGTACTCTACCGATTCAACCCGGATTTATTATGCCGATGGAATGTTCAACTCAATCGCAGTACCAAATTTCACCAATTAAAAATAATTGTAGAGAGATGCTAGATAAGCTAAAATGCTATGTTTCCTTAGGCCCCTTGTGTGCAGGAATGCTTCAGCATCGACAATCATAGAGTATGTATCACATTTGGGAGAAACGTTTACCAAAAACCTCGAAATTACAAATGATCATTCCATAACGGAATAAAAGGCTGTTTGGTTTTCAAATTGATCTAGCATTGAAGTATGCAAAACTCACCTGAAATACATTTTAAACAAGCTATGTGGTGTTTGAATTGGCCCAAATGACATTTAAAAAAAGGCGATTTTGACATTAAAGGTTATTTTGCCAAAAATATGGCCAAATGAAATTACAAAATTATACTGTATTCACGTTGACCAAAATTATTTATTAGAGCCGGGTTTAATCTCCTTTTTATTGTCTACAAATGTTTACATGGACTGGATCCATCATACCTATCAAATTTTCTGAATACCAAAGTATGGCCTCCCTACTTACTTATCAAAATCTTCTGAATACAAAAGTATCAGATAGTGTTACTAGATCTGCCAATAAAAATCTAAAAATATCTTCACAGAAAGGGTCATCCGTGGTTGCTGGACCAAAATTCTGGCACCGCAAACCTGAAGATGTCAAAAACTCCCAAAAGGTTAATCTGTTTAAAAATGGATGGATGTGGAGAACATGGAATACAGATGACAACAATCTCAGAGCATCTGAATTATCAGAAGAACACATAATAATAGATGGATGCAGAAGACATGGAATACTGGTGAGAGCACTGCAAGAAAACCTGCATATCAACAGAATAAGTTATTATAATTGGTTTTAGAGGATAAGGGTAACTGAAGACAACGCTTCTAAAAACATGCATATCAACAGAACAGCTTATTATAGATGGTGGCAGAGGACATGGTTACTGGTGACAATACTGCCAGGACATATGTCAACAGAACACCTTATGGTAGATGGATGCAGAGGACAAGAAGTACTGTTGAGAATACTTTTAGAGTATTTACATATCAGCAGTACGTAATGGGTTTGGACACTATCAAAACACCCGTATTTAAGTTACAGAACACTTAATCACAGATCGATGCAGAGAAGAGGGGTGAAAACATAAAACTTCAAAATCAACAGAACAGCTAATAGTAAACCGATGCAGATGCTATTGAATACTGAATGCAATACTGTCAGAACACCACATATCAGCGGAGTACTTTATTATAGACGGTTGTTTGTAGAAGACAGGGGGTACTGGTGAGAGTATTGTGGTAACACTTGCGCATCAGAAGACCATCTAGTGGCAGAAGAATGTAGAGGACATGGAATACTGACAAACCCAGAGTATCTGCATTTCAGAAGAACACATTATGAAAAATGGATGCAGAAGACAGAGAATACTGGTAAGAACACTGCAAGACAACCTGGATATTACCAGAATATTTTATTATAGTTGGTTGCAGAGGACAGGGGTAACTGAAGACAACGATTTCAGAAACTTGCAAATCATCAGAACACATTATCATAGATGGTGGCAGAGGACAGGGGTACTGGTGACATTACTGTCAGGACATTTGTATATCAACAAAACACCAATGGTATACGGATGCAGAGGACACAACCTGTATATAAACATACCATTGTTAAATGGATGCAGAGGACAGGGAGTACTAATGGCAAAAACGTCAGAGCATCTGTATATCAGCAGATCATCTGCATAAATAGAATACTGGTGAGAACACCGCAAAAACACCTGCGTATCAACAGAATACCTAAGGACAGATTCAGAGGGAAGGTGGTAAAACTCTGTTAGAGAATCGGTACATTAGCAGAACAACTAATGATAGATTGATGCAAAGTAAGGGTAGTGAAATTAAACACTCTAAAGATCTTCATGTCTGCTGGGATCAACACTTAATTAACTTATACAAACTCAAATAGAGACAGGCCTATACTTAGTGGGACGGACAAATGAGACCACTTGGATAAGGTCTACTGTTTGTCACATCCCGTATTGGTTGTGGTCACTCATTCGTAACAAGTAAAGTTTGCCCACAAGAAGAACAAAAAGAGACTTTTTTTAAATTTATTTGTAATTTTTTTTTAATTTTTATGTTATCAATATTTAAAGACGGTTACCCTTCCGACTTTCTCAATGTGAGCTGATATCCAGGGACCAAATAAAATTTGACATGCACATTATCAATATTTAAATACAAACATACAAAATCATAAGTCAAAAGACTTGAAGGATACAGCAATTTGCTTAATGTATCTACCACTTTGTTAAAAGATTACCAGAGTTGTTGATTTTATATATTTTATCAAGGGCACTGCTAAGTAAGATTTATTTATTAGAAAGTATTTATAAGCTTATTAATGTGGTACTAAGTTAAATTCCTTCATGTGAGCCTGTGTAGTGACTCAAATCTGGGTATTATAAGTGAACACACAATAGTAGAGTTAAAACATGTATGTTTTCTTTTATTAGCAATACATGTATATTGACAATAAGGACCTCTTCTCGTATTTTTCGTACAAAAAAATATGCCAATGACATCAAATTTGAACTCTGAATAGCTTGCTAAAAAGTATTATAACCACTGCAACATAATGCAACTGAAAATGTTCATCTGGTTTGGATATACGATAATGATAAGTTTAAATTTTTAACAAACCTATCAATTTAACTGACCTGACTGACAGTTTCGGACGTCTTGATTCATCGGTGTCCTTCTTCAGTCTTCTTCAAATCTGGGTATTATAAGTGAATACACAATAGTAGAGTTAAAACATGTATGTTTTTCTTTATTGGCAATACATTTGTATACATTTCGGTTAATATAATATTTAGAACAATAGTGAGGTTTACGATGTGCATAAATGCTGCCTGTTGGGTTGAAAGTTATCAATCAATGAATACTATTTACGTTTGTATTGTTTAATCTCTATATATTTAACTGTATTTTACTTGTATATACATACTCAATGCGTTAAACGTGAAGCCAGTGGGAGTAACGAAACGATGGCCAGTTTTGCATAGACAGCTAACGGAAACTGTAACATGTGCATTTTAGCTGAATCAACTATTAAGCTGTCTCGGTTTACAATAAACTACTTGATCATATTAAAACCTTGTTGTTTTCATATAATAGGAAACATGACTCTCTGTCGTGCCCTAAGCTTTCATATTGTGTTGTAATTGATCAATTAACGTGTAACAATTAATTACCAGAATGTCTCTGCTGTTATTAACCTATGTGTAGTATTTTGAAATAGAGCAATGCTATTGCAAAGTGTCAATGTTGTTGTAGGCGGAATCAGTTCAATGATCATTCATTAAAATACATTTCCAGTATTTCAGGGTCTATATACAGTTTTATGACAATTAAAAACAAGGACCTCTTCCCCCGCATATTTTGCGTACGAAGAAATATGGCAATGAAATCAAATTTGAACTCTGGATAGCTTGCTAAAAAAGTAATATAACCACTGCAACTTAATGTAACTGAAAATGTTCATCTGCTTTGGAGATGCGAGAATGGTAAGTTTAAATTTTTAACAAACCAATCAATTTAACTGACCTGACTGACAGTTTCGGACGTCTTGATTCATAGGTGTCCTCCTTCAGAGTGACGGCTCTGTTATTAAACAATCCGTTCACCGGTAGGTGGCGGTCATGAACCGAGATGAAGGGGCCCACCTTCTGAGTCACGTATACAACCCTGTTGTTAGACGACCGCCACCTACCAGTGAACTACAGAGCCGCCACTCTGAAGAAGAATGCCGATGAATCAAGACGTCCGAACTGTCAGTCAGGTCAGTTAAATTGATTGCTTTGTTAAAAAATTAAACTTATCATTAATTTGCAACGTAATGTGTTCATATGTAACAAAGTAAAATTAAATCGTTGTGTCAAATAAAAATGAAGAAGACATACTTCCTCTACCCGTCTTTGTCATAGACTATGTAATTAGGGAGGCCAACAGTGGTCAAGAACACGAACTAGGAACCCGATAAAAATGGTCATGAAGAAACTAGGCATTACTATATGACACCTAGAAGGTAGAGGAGCATGTTGTAACATTAACTGATCTGGACTATGCAGAGTAATATCAGTCTCCTTTCCCATCGGATGGAACAAGCTCACAAACTTGAACAGAGTTGAAACACCTTGTCACAAGACTGAACTCAAGCTAAACGCAAAGAAAACTGACCATGAACAAGAACTAGGCATTACAATAACACCTACGATGTAGAGGAGACATCCTACTGTGACACAATCTGACCTGGGTTACCAGGGTAACGACATCAGTCTCCTGTCGCATCGGATGGAAGAAGCCCAGGAGCTGTTGAACAAAGTTGAAATAGCTTGTCACGAGACTGAACTCAAGCTAAACGATAAGAAAACTGGTCATGAACAAGAACTAGATATTGTTGTGACATTAACTGGACTATGCAGGGTAACGACGTCAGTTTCCTGTTGCATCGGATGAAACAAGCTCATGAACTTAAACAGAGTTGAAACAGTTTGACACAAGACTGATCTCAAGCTAAACTCAAGAAAACTGGTCATGAAAAAGAACTAGGCATTACTATAACACGAAGTAGAGGAGACATCATGTTGTGACATTAACTCTTACCTCGACTATGCAGATGACGTCGGTCTTCTGTCTTATGGGATGGAACAATCTCCCAAGCAAAGTTGAAACAGCTTGTGACAAGACTGGACCTTAACGCCAAGAAAACTGAGGTCACAACATGCAAATTCCCAGATCACACATCTTTAATTACAACCGCAGGTACTGCACTAAAAGACGTCAATTATTTCAAATAATATTACTACTTTACTGTACTACTCTAGGTTCAAGGGTCAACTCTTCTGAATATGATATTAAAGTGCGAAAAACACTTGCAAAGCATACTCTAAACGGTATGTGTGGAAGTCTAAATTATCCAGGCACATCAAGCCCAGCTTTTTCCTGGAATCTGCCTTGCTACAGAATTATGTTGAACCCTAAAACCTACCTTACAGAAGTCCCTGGATGGATGTTAAACCAGAATGCTGTGTGTAGTGCCTAAACATAAATAAAAAAAATAAACAATAGATTGTATGGGGACTCCAAGAGTGAACGGTAGAATTGCAGCAAGGAGAAATGAAGTTAACTAGCCACTGCCAAAACACAAGGACTACCAGCCAGAAAACTCATACTATGGTACCGTGCTAGAGGACGCCCCACAAAAATATATGAAGAGGATTCGGAAACAGAACGTACAGTGGAACAAGCTCGTTGTATAGAGAATTGTGGAGACTGGCGACAACGTTGGAAAACTCATCTGAGGACGACATACAGTGGTGGATCCAAGATCCACGAAAGGGGGCGCATTTTTCCGGTTTTGATGTTGACAAGCAGTTAAAAAAAGTTATTTTTTCATTTTGCGTGTTATGGTGGTCTTGTTTGCGCCCTCAACACTAAATACGGCCCAGCCATGGAAGGTGCTTAAGCAAACTTTTCAGAAAAAACAAGCACACTTTCAGAAGAAAAAAATAAAAAGTCCATAAGACGCGAGAAATTGAGAAAATAACGCGATGCTTGTTAAAATCATTATTGAGATGAAGGCCTAGGCATACTGGCTCAGGTAATGTCAAGCTGCAAGCAGCCCCTTTCCTGATTTCCTGGATTGGAAAGCAAGCATGCTAGCCACCAAGCTATAATGCAGGTTCTCCCTACAGTAGACTGAGCAAGGCCATACACATATATTATGTTTTAATTTAGATAGTGCATCATGTACACAGTGCTTTTAACCCATGCCGATGGCTCAAGTAATAATGATGATCAGGGTAGCTTAAGTTATTAACATTATCAAACCACAACGACACTGACTCAAAATGACATTAAGCTTTATAGAAACGTGAAGCCACTAGCTTAACCCCCATTAGTAACTTAACATTTGGATGAGATACTTTACATAACTAGACAAATGAATCTGCTCATCTATTTTGTAATCATTAATATAATAATAATAATAATAATAATTACGGCAGTGACAACAGCCAGAACATAATGTTAATAATATTATTATTATAATAATAATAATAATAATTCTAACAATAGTAATAATAATAATAACAATAATAATAATAGCAGTAGTTAACAATAATAATAACAATAACAATAACAATAATAATAATAATATTAGTAGCAACATAATAGTAGTAACAATAACGATGACGATGAATATGACGATATTGATAATGATGATAATAATAATGATAATAATGATAATAATGATGATGATGATGATGATAATGATGATGATAATGATGATGATAATGATAATAAGCGCTAGACAGAAAAACGAGAAAAATCATGACAATGTATAACATGTTTCACAAGAAAGGGGATGTGGACAGGCTTTACATAAAAAGAAAGGACGGAGATCGATGTTTAATCAGTGCCTAAGATTGTGTCTTAATAGAGAAAAAAATCGCTGTTTGAGTATATCCAAACTACAGATGAAGCACATCTAAAAGAGTGCATTAATGAAAGTGTCATTGA
>JAOTQE010083056.1:0-15500 GCA_025631205.1 Nesometra sesokonis
ATCCAGTCAGGTTACAAAGCAAGATTGCCGTCAGTTCGAGAAACTGAATAAAAAATTAGCAAAAGCCGAAGCAGACAACAATTTTCTAAAAAATAACATTTTTCATATTTACTTTTTCATATATTCCTTTAATATGAGCAAGTTAATATCAAAATTACTGTTGATTTAATGGTCATTTTTAAATGATAATAAAAAGAAAATCAGACAAATATAATTTAATGTTTGCTGCCCTCTATTGTTGTAGACAGTAAATGTGATATTGTGATGAACAAACAGTAACTGGCCAGTTCTACTGTAGTGCTAATAGTCAAAGTCAAGTTATAGTTTTATATTCAATTATTAGCAAATGATTTTTCATTTAGTTATTGGTTTTCTTCAATGAATATAGCCCAGATAAGTGATAGCACTGACTCAATTTGAGCCCTTAACAAAGTGATAATAAACAAAAAATAAACTGTAACTTCGGCTTACTTAAAAATCATCTAATACTGTACATAATTATAACCATAGGCATAGAACATTAAAATAAAACAATTACACCTGATCATTAAACTTTACTTTAAATAAATTAAGTACGGAGTCTTAACTATGTACAAATCTGTGGACTTATTTTATGGGGTCATTTTCCAAAGTATTTACAGTATATTTATACAAATTTTACCACTTCATCAGGCCACCGATGTTATCAGTTAATTTAATGGGATCTATGTTTCACACCTTCTTTTAACCTTTCACTTCATTAGTAGGCTATTTGTTGTGCACGTGTCCTTGGATTCACTCCAAGTAATGTGGTGTTAATAGTTATAAACTGCTTTTGGTGTTGTGATAATCTAACAGTTAATTTATTTAGGGTTGGTTAACCTGAGGATGCATCCATTCTCACACCCTAATACCTGTAGACAACTTATTTTAGATTTTGTGCAAATTTACTTAAAGCGACATTGTCTCTCAATAAAACTCGTTTTATTTCATTTTTTCCATAAAGAACTCCATGATCAGAGGCTTGATGAATTGAAAAAGGAAATGGGAAAATTGAACGACACAGAATGGATGTATGAACCGGTTGAGAAACTTATTGGATTAAAATGATTCATGTACCCAGTGCTACTAACACAATCATATACAAAATAAACCTAAGCATGGATGCTTAAAGATGTCAATTCTTGGATTTTGTATAATTCTGGCTAGACTTGCCCAAGTCTGTATGGTTTTGGCAATGTTTTGTCGTGCCTTACAGTCAAACATCAGAAAGGTATGACAATCCACTTGCTATGGAACGTATTTGGTGCTTTTTGATTGTCTTTAAACAAATTAAACCAAATCACCATCTTTTACCAAGACTAAATTCTGGCAAGTATGAGGATTTGTCCTAACTGCATGCATCTGACACTCCTGTATATTATGTTAAACATTTGACTCGATGGAATCGAAATTGACAAGTCTGTCACCAATAGGGCATTAACTATAAACCATCAATAATAATGACGTCAACATAAAAATAGGTGCTTTCCCAATTTCATCTCTGAAGCGCTGCAGAGCTCGTCATTCAAAATCACTAATTATACTATTGAGAAATAATTCCTCCATGATACTAGGTTTACATTTGAACCGCCTGATGCGGACAACTCTCATAAGCGGACCTCCTATAACAGCCATTTATTAAAATCCTGATTGTTGTTCCAATCTAATCGATGAATTTGGTCTCGGACACTTTTTGACTTACAATTTTGATTTTTCGTATATAATGTACCTCCGACAAGCGGCTATCCTGGAAAATTTTATGATTTTTTTGAACAACGAACACCAATATATCTAAAAAAATCCATTAACTATTACTAAAGCTACTGATCTTATAAAATAATAAATAATATTTCATAAAATATAACATGCAGTGTTTAGATATGCCTAATTGAAAAAACCTCTGCATTGAGATGGCCGTGAAATTTCCTACATAAGCATGTATGTGTAACTTTAAAAGTTTCGCCCTGGTTTGGCCTAATTTCTCGTAAGCAGCCACTTCATGTAAGCGGAAACTTTCCCAGCCCTGAGGGTGTCTGCTTACGAGAGGTCAACTGTATTAAACCAGATAGAAAGCAGTATTTGAGATACACTGTTTGTAAAGCATTTATTTTGTGTGGCGAGGAGAAAGGTTTGAAATAGTTAA
Organism: Nesometra sesokonis; assembly: GCA_025631205.1. Classification (NCBI taxonomy): domain Eukaryota; kingdom Metazoa; phylum Echinodermata; class Crinoidea; order Comatulida; family Antedonidae; genus Nesometra; species Nesometra sesokonis. The sequence continues at coordinate 2,165 of JAOTQE010083056.1, forward strand.
TTACATTCAGCCATTTTAAGAGTGTGTTTGTCTGCAAAGTTTTGGGTTTGCCTGTAATAATCTGAGATTTTATAGTAACATAGACAAAATAATTGACTATGATATTACCGTATTAACTTTCTGATGTTTTGATTGCCGTTTTTTTTTTTAAATATTGTGCACCAGTGATATATTTGGATTGTGGAATCACACATGGCCTAAAAATACTGTATTCAGTTTTGTATCGCCAGTTTTTATTTAATTATAAATACATTCATAATACTGCTTATGTCATAACAATAGAAATAAATAGGTGGCACCCTTTGTTTTCATAATTACGGTCATTTTATGCCTGAATAATTTTGAAATCGTTAAATTATAGAACAGGCAATTTGCAATGAGACATTTTAAAAGGTAAAAATTTACTACTAACAGAATTTATTAGCAACATGAAAGCTTACAAGATTTTAATTAGGTCTATCAGATGTTTATTTAACTACCAGTGTTCTTCAGGTATCATGGTACCATGATGCTTGGACCTTTCTCCATGATGCTTGGAACAGAATGCCATGATGCTTGGAACATCTTCCATGATGCTTGGGACTTTCACCATAATGCTTGACAGTTGGCAATGATGCTTGCAACATCTACCATGATGCTTGGGACTTTCACCATGATGCTTCACAGTTGACCATGATGCTTGGAACATCTTCAATGATGCTTGGGACTTCTCATTTGATGTCTTAAGTTGGCCATGATGCCTGGAGCATTTTCCATGATGCTTGGACTTTCACCATGATGCTTGACAGTTGACCATGATGCTTGGAACATCTTGGGACTTTCACCATGATGCTTGACAGTTGGCCAAGATGATTGGAACATCTTCCATGATTCTTGGGACTTTCACCATGATGCTTGACAGTTGGTCATGATGCTTGCAACATCTTCCATGGTGCTTGGGGCTTTCACCATGATGCTTGACAGTTGGCCATGATGCTTGCAACATCTTCCATGATGCTTAGGGCTTTCACCATGATGCTTGACAGTTGGCCAAGATGATTGGAACATCTTCCATGATGCTTGGACTTTCACCATGGTGCTTGACAGTTGGCCAAGATGATTGGAACATCTTCCATGATGTTTGGGACTTTTCACCATGATGCTTGACAGTTGGCCAAGATGATTGGAACATCTTCCATGGTGCTTGGACCTTCACCATGATGCTTGACAGTTGGCCATGATGCTTGGAACATCTTCCGTGATGCTTGGACTTTCACCATGATGCTTGACAGTTGGCCAAGATGGTTGGAACATCTTCCATGATGCTTGGGACCTTCACCATGATGCTTGACAGTTGATCATGATGCTTGCAACATCTTCCATGATGCTTGGGACCTTCACCATGATGCTTGACAGTTGATCATGATGCTTGGCAAGCATGTTGCAAGTTGCAACATTTCCCATCATGCTTGGAACTTTCTTCATGATACTTGACAGTTGGCCAAGATGGTTGGAACATCCTCTATGATGCTTGGGACTTTCACCATGATGCTTGGGACTTTCACCATGATGCTTGGGCCTTACACCGTGATTCTTGACAGTTGGCCATAATGATTGGAACATCTTCTATAATGCTTGGAACTTCTCATTTGATATCTTAAGTTGGCCATGATGCTTGGAGCATCTTCCATGATGCTTGGAAATTTTCACATGATACTTGACAGTTGGCCATGATACTTGAAAAATCTTCAATTATGCTTGAAACTTTACATTTGATGCTTTTAAGTTGGTCATGACACTTCAAACATCTTCCATGATGCTTTAAAGGTTATTTTATAGTCTTAAAAATGCTACTTAGGACACATAAATGCCTCTTAATTATTTGAAATACCCTGTCAGTTCCAACTCTGACAGATGTTTTCCATGATGCTTACCCATGATGCTGGGGAAAACACTGTATCAATGTAACATTGACTCTGAAATATCAAGACACAAATCAGCAACCCATTTTTGTATAGGCTAGCGCCTATCGTTTGACCACATTTTTCGTTACTGCTAGCAACAAAGTGCGCCACCTATTGTTATGAAGTAACAGTAGAGAACTCTGTTATGAAATATGCCTTAAATTAAAAAAATGTAAATTGTAACATAATGTAATATTTTATTTTTTAACATACACAGAGTTTCGTATACATATACTGCGAACTTATTCTTTTTGTACATATTTTTCTTTTCGTTTATTATGATCTTGTATATTAAATATGTCTACTAGACTATTGGCTTTGTTATTCCAGCAAGTCTCCTTAATGATGTTTTAAATTTCTCTGTTTTACTATCGGGATTAAAAACAACAAGAATGATTAATACTGTTTTAATCTCCGTCTGATGAATCGATTTGGATGAGAAATTGACGACGTAAACTTTTCTCTAATAAAACAGAAAACCTTCGCAAATGTGCTACGCATGCTGGCTTTGGGTATGGTTACAAGCTCGCAATAATATTTATATTATCTCTCTCTTTATCTGACATAAACACTGCCACAAATCAAGCTCTGTTTATATTCCCAATTGGTTAGGCCTAGTTATGAAATTTAATTGAAATTCTAGTCCATCTTACTCCCGCCTGTCACGTGTTCTTGCTCCATTGCTTCGCCGTCTGTCCAATTGTTTATTATGCCTATCACGTGGTATATTTTTGTCGATGTTGCTTTGGTGAATCGAGTTATTAATAAATCCATCGTTAATTTCAAATTTGACGATGCTCACCAGGACATGTTCACTTGAGTCATGACAGAATGTCGAGTCACTCTGCTTTGAAATCTAAGGACGCATGTTCAATTCGTCAACTTTGTCAAAATACGTCAGTAACAGTAACATCACGAAAAAACAAACTTTTAATCGCGCTACATAAAGTTGTGCTTAAGTGCGAAATTGTGAACGCTGCCATTTGTTAATCACTGTACGCACGCATTGTGCGCGCACTTGCGCATCTGTACGTGCGCATAGAATTGCGTTTTTGGACATATATTTATTGGGCTTTCTATCATTTATATTTTACTTAATTGTTTTTATAATTTTGGATGGGTCGCAATACTAAAAACAAGACAATCGTTATATTGCAGCCCTTGCTGCTTTACACATTTTTGTAAATGAAATTAAATTGGAACATGTGCCTAATGGAGGAGGTTATTCCCACGAGGGTCTTAGGAAAAATGCTATGTTTGAGGAGGGGAGTATTTAGGCGCGCAAATATGGTGTGGTGTGTACTAGGACCTGTGCTGTGGTATAATTTGTTTGGTCTCAAGTCCACTTACAAGCAGAGCCGTACAAGAATAGAACACCGCCCTCTGTAGTTCCGGATAGTTGCGTTTTCAGTACACTGTATGCACAATTCAAAGGATTTTCAATTTCGGAAAGGATTTCAAAGTTAATGATATATTTACATGACTTTTGAAAGGTATAATCATCATTGTAATGATGGAGTACCATGCTTCGTATAAGTTATCTTCATAGTTTTTTCCTAATTGTTTCCTTTGAGTATAGCTACCGCCTTAATTACTGTACCCGATGATTGCGCTAGCCTAGCAGGCTTTCATTAGGTTTTTACGTGAGGCGTTCGGCTTTTTGGTTGTCTTCGCTTGCTTGTTATTCATGCCTCGAGCTAGATGATTGATCATTTCACCTATTCTTATTTGTCAATATTTGAGCAAAGGTCTGCATATGTATGTGGAGGTAGAGAATCATACGATAAGTCATTATCCGTCGATAAACTGTACTAGACGGCATCAATCAAACTCGTTCACCGGGTTCGGATGATTCTGATGAAGTTAATGAATATTCATCAGAAGACTAAGAATATACCATACTTAATGCTAAGTAACTTTCTTGTATCTCTTTTTAAACAGAGGCTGAATATATGCAACAATTAGGCCTACAAAATAATTCGAAACTTGATTACTATTCAACAAGTAATACAAAATACATATCATTCATTGTACCCATCATTTCGTTCTTTTCATGCAACATTTAAAATTAATTTGCAGTACTTATCAAATACTGTATTTTACTTGCAATAGTAAGCAGGTTGCATAAAGTCTGGGGACTATTAGGTTGATCATGATGAATTTCAAGATCGTCAAAAATGAGGTGGTAGGCCCTATTTAAGATCAGTGGAGCATGATTCAAAGTATGCGGAAGCGGTCCGGCTGGTCATGCGTTTGCCTGACCACTTTTTGATAGGCCTAAATGTGAGAAAAAAAAACTACAAAAATGTAATAGGCCTATGATGTGGACTCTCCATATTTGCCTGATCAATTTTGTAGCGGCCTCCGCCGACCCTGTTGATGTAGGCCTAAATAAGTTCCAAATGTAAGTCATGAGGCCTATTATTTCTTCTTTAAGTTCATTAAATATTGAATTCCTGATATTGGTTAATCTACTACAATCAAAATTATGATTTGTTTCCTTTGTTTCACGATCACATAGGAAAATGTATCATTAACGTCTGCAAAAGTACGTTTCTTAATTAGCCTGCCATTCTCTAAGCCTATTTTGCAAACGCATAAACAACGAAACTCGTACAAACATTTTGAACTGTAGCGTAATCAAGTCGTCGACCCTAAATGTTAAGAATTCGCGACTTTAATAGGCCTCTCACAATGAACACACAATGTGCGAGTTATATGGCCGAGCGGTTAATGCAGGGGAACCGTGAACCATAGCAATAACAAGATCATGGGTTCGAGACCCGCTCGCACCATGGTTCTGGTGGTGGAACAAGTCTTCTCGGATAAGGACTATAAACCGTAGGCCCAGTGTTCGGCTCGTGTGCACTATAAAGAACCCAGTACATCTTTCGAGACGAGTAGGGGTTACCCCGGTGTACTGGCCCATGCATCCCCTGCCGTGGACAGATGAATGGGCGTGTGTCCGGCGGCGGGACATGGCGTGACCCTTGGGGGCGTGGGGAGTCATATGGGTGTGTAACATCTGGTCCACAGCGCCTTGTGACTCTACTGTATAAGGCGCTATCTAAATCGAATTACATTACATCTCATACTCGCGCTAAAAACGCAATTTAACAACTTGGTAGGCCTATTTAGCGGTATAGCATATTCTACCATGGAGGTATACATCCATGATTAAGTGGTGCTCTCTAAGCCCTTTCACGGTGTAAACTGCGCATGTGCGAAACCAGTTAAATCCTACGCACGCGATTAGTTGAAGTTTGTGTATGTTTGTTTTTTTTGGGTTTTTTTTTTGCGCATGCAAAATTGGAGCAATGAAAGTGCTTAATTCATTGTCATTTAGTTCACTGTAATGTATAGTGTCTTCGGGGATTGTTCCCAAAACGCTAAGTTTCCCAAGGCCAGCTTTCGTTAAAAAGTGTAGGTCTACCTATAAACTTTTAACTCTTAATTATAATTTATAATGCTGTCTACGTTAACAAACGGAATCTTTTGGAGAGGCACTAAATGAAAATGAACTTTCATGGCTTCAATTGTGCATGCGCGTAAATCATACAAAAACTTCCAACCAATCGCGAATGTAGGTTTTGACCTGTTTCACCTTGGTAACGCACATGCGTATTTGACACCACGATAGGGCTCATTTACAAGTTAGACTACTGAATTGATTGCTGTAATCCATCGTCTTCTTGTTTTTGATTTTATATTTGGCAATGAAATAATAAATCTCAAAAACGAAAATATAATTAATGATAGACGACAAGGCTGAAGATGACACAAGTAAATTTGATCAATGTCGTCTGTAATTGACAGACAGGAAAGTTATGGGGAACATCAAAGACCTCTTCGCGCAGAAATATTTCTGTAATAATATTCAGTGTAGTTATATTGCAGTTTTATGATTAATATTGCCTACTGAAATCGTTTAATTGAAAATGTGTATCAAACTGTATGCTGATTATACCATAGAGATTAATAACGATATAATTATATAATTGTTACATATTAATAACAATCTAATTTTTTTTTCATGGGTAAACATTGTGATGTAAATATCGGCGAAACCACGAAAAACCAAACTGTGAACGCTTCTATTTGATAATTACTGCACGCGCGCGTTTTGCGTCTCTTTATGCACTTTTCTTTTGCCTGTTTTGTGCCACTGATGTTATCCGGCATAGATAAACTGCTATCAGTAACGTTGATTCATTGTTCACAACCACCTTAAAATTTTACATAAGTGCAAATTGCCGAAGGAAATGCTACGAAATTAATCGCTTGTTTTAAATGAGAATGTACTTTTGGTGCCGACAATTTCATTCGACAAATTATTCTTCGATTTGAAAAGTCTTTAAATTAGTTTTATGTCACCTGAAGGGAACAGGCACCTCCTCGTCAATTTACGATATGTTTTTAAATGTAAATGGCGCCATCTACGACGTGTATAAATCTAGTTTATAATGGATCGGTTGTTTGTATGCGTCCATCATCGGTGCAAATTCGTTATTACACTGACAGGCATTTAACGTCTTCTATCAGCCTTTATTTATAGCGTGTCGGCTTCTTTCTGGTCTGTCTCCAGATCCCGTAAAGTTTTATGACCATAGGACGATCAGTCTTCATTACGTTGTGAATTATGCATTGCGTAGTCCATATCCCTTATGCATTCAAATCTCTAGAGGCATGTTCGTAAATAATCCTCGTATAGAAACAGCATCAACTATATGGATAGACTTTGATCTAGGCCTGCCAATCAGCTCGGATTTCCGCTTCGGCAGCCCAAAGCCTCTGCTTGTTTTTGCCTTTCCGTTTGCGCTTTACGCTGTCGGGAATGGTTATCGCTACTGAGAGCAATGGATGACAATTGGCAGTTTGCGCAAAGCGGTAAAATGTGACAAGCAAAGGACTAGCTGTCGTCTGCTGGTAGTTGCAGCATCCATCACCCGCTGTCCACACGCTTTTCCGTTGTCTTGTCACATCAGCCACGAGTGCTGATGGCCGCGACCTTGTTATTTCCGTACAAGCGGGTACTTGGAGAAAATTTTAACAATAAGAAATAAACTAATACAATGGTCTTTAGTAATCGATCGAGAAAAAAATAAGAAATAGAATAATAGATATTTAATACCTCTTACAATTCATGATCGACATTACACGCCATATTCTCGACACGCCATCCATCCATCAACATTGCTGTCATATGTATTTCCGTCATTTTTTATTGACAATATAAAACTATCGAACTCGCCCCTCGAATATCTTCATAGATAACAGGATCACATAGGTGTTGCTGTGTTATATAAGTTAAATTTTCGTATAAACGTTTTTAGTGATTAAAAAATAGGGAAAAACCAAAGTTGTGTGATGATTGGTACAGTCAGGGAGGTATCTATTTTATACCTCCCTGGTACAGTGGACCACTCAAAATAATTATAACTCCATGAGTGGACCCTATATGATTCGTATCATTCATATATGATACTCTAGACACCGATCATAAAGTAATCCAAAAGCAAGGTCCATGCAGTGACGTATCCAGGACGTGGAGCTTAGGATACTCGAGTACACCCTTCAGAGGTAAAAAAAAAAAAATTAATATAATAAATATGACGATTGGAGCCCCGGGTACCCCAACCCTACAGAGGAATGAACCCACCCCCGCAGCTCCACCACATAAAAATCGTAGAAGAATAGGGGATATAACGGATTTTTTTCATGTCAATATCGGATCGGTATTGAGTGCCCCTTCCCCATTCCTGAATACACCCCTGACATGATCGTGTCTGTGCGTGTATTTAATGGATTTTTTGGTCTTGTAAGAAACGAAAAATTTTTAGAGTTAGGCCTATTTTCTGGCTAATTTCAAGCTCAGGCCTATTCTTATTGTACTTTCACCAGGGGACAGTTAATTAGGCCCTCCCTCACTGTTTCCAGGTTTTACGAATTGACCAGTATTTTTTTTTTTTTTTGAGTAGGGCTACATATGCCTATTCTGTGCAGTCATTGGAATATGAGCTACAATAAAAAGTATAAACATAAAATTTGTTGGTGTGCCTATATTATTTTCAATAGGCCTATTTCTTATACTATGCCTAGGTCTATATAATAATTATTAGGCCTATTTATTACTAGGTCTAGGCCTATGTAGTCCTAGAAAGCGGTCAAGCTTCCAGTCTAATGTTCAATTAGCTATTTTACTTATAGGCCTAAGGTTTCTAGGGGAAATGTAGGCCTAGTGAACACACAGTCAGCTCTCGGTTTAGGTGGGGATAGAAGAGATCCCCTTAGGTCAACTTCGTAATTTACTTCCCTTTACATAGCCTAGGCCTGTTCAAAAAAATATTATGGCACCATGTTTTATCCCGTGCCTACTGCCAATGTGTTCTTATCGTCGTCTTAATATGTGTTCGATTTAAGCGTAGGCCTATATGGTTAGGCCAGTGATCTCCTTGATTAGGCTTAGGCCTATTTATAGGCATATTTTGTAGGTCTAGTCAAGAATCCGGATCTAAACTTCTTCAATTGAAATCTTCAAAGCAAAAAGATAAAAATATGCCTAGAAGATCCCCCGACATTAATAACTGATAATTGGGATATTACCCTAGCAGATTCGAGGAGTATCGCAGGCGCCACGCCCTTGGCAAGATCGTGTTTGTCCCAATCAAAAACGACGATGTACGTAGATTATCTAATAGGACCGCTCATTAACCTTAATTGAAGACGCTTACAGTAATGCATGTTCCGAAAATTGTGAAGATTAAATAATTTATAGACAAAATTTCCATGATCATTTCAAGTTAGTTAGTTTCTGATTATCTCATCAAGAAGTAAAATCATTCTCGCTACTTCTAGCATTCGTAGTCTATTCTTCAACAAATTTATTCTGATTCGAAATCACTTTTATAGGCTATATCAAAACGCGCTGATATGATGATGATGTTGATTATCGTCATCAATACGTTTCAAAGTATCAGAGAGTTATTATTATTATTTATAGTTGAGCATTACTGATTTTAAATTTTAAACTAACGGTGTTGTTTCTTGATAATTTAGATTTAAAATAGCCTAATATTGGTAGTTTTGATAAACAAATGAATTATATTGAAAGTTTTCATGTTATTGCTATATTCTGATACATTATTACGCAAAACATTTCTCATTGCATTAAAAAAACTATTATTAACCATAAGATTACAACCATTCATATATAAAATGAACCGTTGTTGAAAAACAAAGGGCGCCACCTATTGTTGTGACGTACGGTATAGTACTCAAAAGAGCCTTAGAGTGGTATAGTTTGGTAGTTAAGGTGCATTGTAATAAAATTCCGTAAATTTACGGAAAAGGTCCTGGAGCCGGATGCCAAGAAAATCCCGTAAATTTTACGGGCATTTGTAGTTTCGTAAAGTAAATTTTATGGATTTTACTGTTACACGATTAATTTTACGGTAAATGCCCGTAAAATTCACGGAAAAAGCCCTAGTAGCCAGGATACAAAAACAAATTCTCCCACGACCAAAATCAATTCCAGAGCCAAACAAGGCAATACAAAAATGTTCTCACAAAATTAGACTCGATCATGGCAGAAGCATATCCAGGAATTAGGGAAGGGGAATTATTTCCCCTATCATACGCTTTTTGTGTGGTGGAGTATCTGGGACAGGCCTAGTTCTTTTCATCTGCAAAGTGCGTGGGGGAGTTCATTTTCCTGAACGTTGTGGGCGCTCGGGTCTCAATCTTATATTTTATTATGGCCTATCTACTGTTTTTTTAACCTCTGAATGGGGTGCTCGAGCAAGAGTGTGTCCCCCTGGATGCGCCACACCCTTAGTTCTGGATTATTACTTTATGATCGATTTGGTGTCTAGAGTATCATATGAATGATATAGGGCCTACTGTACCAATACCAATCGGCACACCATTTTGTTTTTTTTTTTTTTCATTTTAAATGCACTTAACGAGTACGAAATTTGAAATTATAATACGGCAACACTTCTGCGACCCCATTATCTATGAAGATATTCGAGGGACGAGTTCGATAGCTTTATATTGTCAATAAAAATGACGGAAATACAGTACATGTGACAGCAATGTTGATGGATGGATGGATGTCCTGTCGAGAATATTATATATTAGCCTATCTATAGGCTCAATTGCGAAGGGATAGCCACCTATTTTATCAGGCATAAAAAAAAAATGATTGGTGATTTCTATTGCCAATTATTGGGGGCCTGCGCCTAAAAAAATTAAAAATTAAAATACCAATAACAATATTGTTTCGAATCAAAATGTCATAGCCTATCCCATTGTAGTATTTGCCTAATGTTCGTCGGGTTGTATTACTAATATTGTCCATCTTCAATACTGTACAAGGTGCATGGATAATGTTAGTTGCGGCCTGTATAGTACTTATGTCGTAGAATTAAATTTCTTACGGTCTAACCACCTGTCGGGTTATCTACTTTCTCTACATTAATTACTGTATTATCTATATACGGTTAGATCACGCGACAGGTAACAGGTAAATCGCTTTCGTCGGCACGTCTTTGATCTCTTCTCCCTGACCCTTCTTGATAAGTGACTTATCGTGACGCATGATGAGTAGTTTGATGGATTGATTGAGTGGTTGATTACTGGTCGCTGTTTGTTTTCACGGCAGTCGAAGACGACCGTAAGAGTCCTTGTTCAGAATAAGTGGTCCATCACATTGGTGCGGTATATATCGCCCTTGTTCAGTCCTTGTTATGCCGAGTGGTATATCCCTTAAGTGCTGTGTATATTGAGCTTAATTATCGGTCCTGTCTACGGGTAAGATGTAGACGGCTTTTTGAAAATGCGAACATACATTAAAAGTAATCATGTTGGTAGATGTTAGTAAATAATGTGCATAATGCAGATTGTACAGGCCTATAGGCACTTCACATATCTTGAAATATACCTACTCCTTAAACCACGAAGTAATGAGACTCCACGCATAAACTAACGGACCGTGTCTACTGCAATTATTTCAGTAATTCAGTTTAGTTCAGTAGCTGAAAAATATTTATTGAAAACAACTTGTCGAGATGTGACCCAGTGTCAATGCGATCACCATATACGGTACTCTCTTAACGTAAAAAGTTGATCCACTCTTTGTGGAGCAACCTGAGGGATCACTCCAAAAAGAATGAAATTCACTCAAAACGATTGAAGATTCACTCCATAAGGAGTAAAATCACTCATTCATTTGCAGAAAATTTACTCTAAAAGAGTGGATTTTGAGTGCTTATAATTTACTCTTTTAATGGTCACTTTGACTCGAGTCTTTTCACTCTTTTGCATAGAGAGTAGAAAACATAGAACTGGTTCAATGCAGTAACTGCAGTAGATCATGAGTATGAATAAGATAGGTATAACTACAGTAACAGTGTAGTAGATCTAACTGCAGTAACAGTGTAGTCGATCTAACTGCAGTAACAGTGTAGTCGATCTAACTGCAGTAACTGCAGTAGATCCTGAGTATGGAATAGATAGAACTGCAGTAACAGTGCAGTAGATCTAACTGCAACTGCAGTAGACCATGAATATGAATAGATAAACTGCAGTATCTTGTAGTAGATCATGAGTAGACTTAAAACGTACATGAAATGGTTATTAAAAATCTAAACCCCATTTCATGTCCGTTTTAATAGGTATAGATAAACTGCAGTAACTGCAGTAGACCATGTGTAGACTGGAATTTTCAAAAACACCATAGACAACAAAGCTGGGAGAAATAAATATAGTAAAATATGGTAAATTTATTGGAATTGCTTCACTGTTGTAACAGTGGCATAGTTCCACCATGGAGCTTATAACTCCATGGTTCCATTTGGGTTTGTCCAGCATAAGAATAAAATTGTAAAATTTGCCTATATAAGAAATTAATTACCAGTGGACAAAATATTAAAGAACAATCAACCATAAGTTACAAAATTTAACAATAATCTAGTAAAAAGAAAGTTTAGTTATTAAAAGAATACTTAAATCAGAGGTGGATAGCTCCTCGCCAAAATAGATCCCCGATATAGAATTGACCGAGGCAGGTTACCCTACCCCATAGCTACAATGAGTAATTATAGAAATAATAATTGTGTGTGAAAGGATAACAAAACAAGAAATATTGTTTTAATATTCGTAATCATCATAGAGTAGACAAAGGTTCTGTTGACCCATGTTAAGTTTATATTTCCTTAATATTTAATAACGTAAACAACATGTGGTTAAAACCACTGCGGCCGCTTTAAAAAGATGATTGACGTTGGCGGTGGAATCATTTGATGTAGTCTATAATATCTAATTGGTATCAAAACCATACGCGTTCAAACAATAAAGAATATCAGCAATATTAACGGAAGTAGGTGTGACTAGAGAATAAATCAGGTTAACAAAAAAGGACGTTGAACTTTTTACAGACGTTCGTGGCGCTATTCATGTTATTTGTTAGAACTAACCGAATCACTTCCTCTGTTTGAATAGCGACTCGTTATATAATTTAAGCCTCAAGGAAAACGAAATAACCTATTGACAAATTTGATCAGTATTTAATCTTTTACAGCACGTAAACGTCGCATCTCTTAGCGTTAGATAGATATACATATTTGTCATAAATTCATTGGTATTAATATCCAAAAAACCTTTGTTTTAGTTCAAAAGGAATATTTATTGTTTTATAATTAAGGAAACGATATGATATTACAAGGTTCGATTTATATAATATAAAAGGTATCATAGTGCATGTTTAGGCTTATTGGTTAAAGAAACGAGGTACTTTAAAAAATGGGAGAAAGTAGGTAGGCCTACCCGAGAAGATTAAACGAAAATTGTAGAGGGGCGGCATGAAAAAAGAAAAAATCCAAAAACTACATAACATTAAAAATAGTAAATTATTAGGCCTAATATTAATCATTAAGATTTCCAAAGCGTGTATAATTAGGCCAGGGAACAGTTAAATTACAAGGCCAACCCTGTATTTCTGAGTCGCCGAGGTAGATCATTGTTTTGAGCCATGGGGACCCGTGATTTTTTTCAAATGAACAGAGAATGAAAGCATCTTAATTGTTAAACTTATTACAAATGGACATAGACCTACTTTTTAAATAGAATAGGCCTATGTTATTAGAAGCAAAGAATGTCACCATTAGTGTTTAATCGAAGATGTTCTAGTGTATGTATGAGCTTTTAAGAAACGGTGATTTTTAAGGTGGTAGAATAGTAAAAAAATTCAAAAAAATGTATTTTCCACCCTTTGCATAAAATGGTAGAGTCTAATGTGCTTCTTAATATTCAACTGTATTTTTTTTTGAAAAAATCTCATTTAACCCCTTAATTAGGCTAATTTGCATAATTATGTTTTTAAAATTTTTCCCTAG